>OZ014458.1:14055854-14124198 GCA_963966035.1 Acleris laterana | reverse complement strand
ATTACTTTTATTGGGTTTTCTAATTAACTAAAGTATTTTCTTGAAATTGAATGAAATGTATTTGTACTACAAATGAAAACACAACTTATAGGGTATATCATATAGTTTAATAACAATTCACCTTCGAGTTATTAACTTAACGAAAAAAAGTGGCCACCTTTTCCCGTTAAGCTGACTACTCAAAGGGTAATTATTATTAAAGTTTGATACGTATCCCATAAATTGTGTTCATACTTGCCCTACAAACACATTTTGTTTGGTTCCAAGGAAATTCTTTAGTTAATTAGAAAACCCAATAATAGTAATGAGGGAGCCACTGGACGCTCGGCGTTTGCTCGGCGCAGTCTTAAGGCTGGTTTTAGTGTCACGCAGATCGTCAGTACGGATCGCTCCGCACAGACCGATCTAAGGCAGATAATGACGGTCGTCATCAATACAGATTGATCGATCCGTACCTACTGACGGTCGCGTGACACTAAAACCTTAGTAGATTGTAAAACAAGGGCATAAAACAAACCATTTTACCCAAGACTTATGGTATCCATCAGAACCGGCAGGCTAGGGTACATAAAAGGAAAAAATGCTCTGTTTTTCAATTCGATTACGAGGAAATAAATCAATCATAATGTGAATTCCGTAACACAACAAGTTTCGCAAAGAAAACAACTAATTAATAGCTCAAATTGAGACCAATACCTCTATCCCGCCATTATATTTCTTTAAAAAAAAAACCCCTACGAAAAAAGAGGGGTGTTATAAAAGACCATGGTCTGAAAAGCACAAGTATACCTTTATTTCGTTCTATAAGCACCAAGAATTACATTGCAGAAATTATATTCATATTTTAGTCAAAAGTGCACACATAACCCTCTAATGTTGTGAACTCTAAAAGTGTTAACCAGTTCAAAAATAAGTTTGACAAACATTCAAAATTAGTGTGACAATTCGTGCAGTGATCAAGGATTTAGACATATCAGTGCCAACTGCCTGCCTAAAATAAAATCATAATAATAATAATATTAATAATTACTATTATTATTTATGTTTAGAATTAGGCAGGCACATGCCATTTATCGTCCCGCAGTTAATCTAAACGACTCAATCATTGATGTAATCAGATAACAACTCGCTGGAAATTATAATCATTATCTTAATTCCAACAGCAAGGAATTATACTTAGTGCGTATACAACTATATGTAGTAAATCTTAAGTCAATTTGATTTGTATTTGGATTCTTCCTGAAAGTCACTGTGTGATTATTAAAAAGAAAAAAAAGAAAGGACATAATCACTCATTAATTATATCATCTGCTAATTGTATTCTTTTCACTTAGTTTGACACATTTCCACTTAAAACAGTTACAATGGAACAATAGACGTATTTGTTGGCTTTACTACCCTATTGTCGTTTAATAGTATAGCGTTTCACTCATTTGATATGAGCCAGTAATTAAAAAATGGAAAAATGTAATTTTAACAACACAATGTAGCAGCCCGCCCGCTTCAAACGTCATCAACCGCGATGCTGACGCCACCTTGAGTACGACGATTGGCGTCAGCGGCATCCAGTTATAGCCAAATATGACACCTATCGGCGTCAGCAGCATCCAGCTATAGCCAGATGTTACGCCGATCGGCGTCGCCGGCTCCCAGCTATAGCCAAATGTGACGCCGTTCGGCGACAGCGGCTCAGCTATAGCCAAATGTGACGCCGCCGATCGGCGACAGCGGCATCTAGTTATAGCCAAATGTGACGCCGTTCGGCGACAGCGGCTCAGCTATAGCCAAATGTGACGCCGATCGGCGACAGCGGCATCTAGTTATAGCCAAATGTGACGCCGTTCGGCGACAGCGGCTCAGCTATAGCCAAATGTGACGCCGATCGGCGACAGCGGCATCTAGTTATAGCCAAATGTGACGCCGTTCGGCGACAGCGGCTCAGCTATAGCCAAATGTGACGCCGATCGGCGACAGCGGCATCTAGTTATAGCCAAATGTGACGCCGTTCGGCAACAGCGGCTCAGGTATAGCCAAATGTGACAACGATTGGCGCCAGCGGCACCCAGCTATAGCCAAATGTGACGCCGTTCGGCGACAGCGGCTCAGCTATAGCCAAATGTGACGCCGATCGGCGACAGCGGCATCTAGTTATAGCCAAATGTGACGCCGTTCGGCGACAGCGGCTCAGGTATAGCCAAATGTGACAACGATTGGCGCCAGCGGCACCCAGCTATAGGCAAATGTGACGCCGTTCGGCGACAGCGGCTCAGCTATAGCCAAATGTGACGCCGAGCGGCGACAGCGGCATCTAGTTATAGCCAAATGTGACGCCGTTCGGCGACAGCGGCTCAGGTATAGCCAAATGTGACAACGATTGGCGCCAGCGGCACCCAGCTATAGCCAAATGTGACGCCGTTCGGCGACAGCGGCTCAGCTATAGCCAAATGTGACGCCGATCGGCGACAGCGGCATCTAGTTATAGCCAAATGTGACGCCGTTCGACGACAGCGGCTCAGCTATAGCCAAATGTGACGCCGTTCGACGACAGCGGCTCAGCTATAGCCAAATGTGACACCGATCGGCATCAGCGGCCCCAAGCTATAGCCAAATAGGACACTGATTCGGCATCCAGCTTCAGTTGAATTGGACGCCGATTGGCGTCAACAACGTGCGGGATCAAATTTTAATAACCAGTAGTTTGAAGGTTTAATAAAGATTTAATTTCAAAACACATACATTTACTTATGAAACGTTTTAGGGTAAAGAATGACGCCCGTCGTGTCATCAGCAATGAATGGGCTCTAGTTTGTTGCTTTTTGCCTCGGAAGCTATATTATATATCGAAAAAAAAAATTGGTGATGATAATAAAATAATGTTTCTGATTCCAAATAGAACAGACATCCATTTCACAAACACAAATATTATGTATTTTAAAAAACATTCATTCTTTTTTAATTGAAGAAAATGTTTTATTTAAAAAGTAATTGAAAATCTTATTATGAAGATAAATCATTGAGAAAACCGAAGTGGTAAATATTATGGACAATTAAAATTTACATTTAAAGATTTTAGAAAAATGTTTGGGACAGAACTGTATTCCATAAAATCGACCACTACAGTTCTCAATGTTTTACCGTCAGATATCTCGCCCCTTATAAATGTTTAATAATAAAAAGACATTAACTTACCTCTTCCGTGACTCTAGGTTCAAGCTTGCAACGGACATCATGCCATGTGAGAGCATTCAGGTGGGGCACCTGTCCTACAATCAGTACCGGCTGCTCCTCGGGGTCTGAGGCTGAGATGCCCCACCGGAACTTGAGGCTCACTCCGGAGTTCGTCATTGTACGAACTGTGGAGGAAATATTAAATCAAATCACATCATGTCTTTTGATGCCACATTTTGCCTATTTTAGTGTGAAGGAACATATTAACCAGGTTTTAGCTGGTACTCCACCGAACTTACGCAAAAATGACCAAACACAGACAAACTTTTTAAGATGCTCTTTACTTTTCAAGATGGATATTGGCAGAATCATCAAGACATCCCTTAGCCTGAATTAAATATTTAAGAAAAAAAAAACCGAATCCTTAATATAAATCCTTTTTGCACTTTATAAACTCCTTATCTGTTATAAATTTATAAATAACCTAAAATATTTTTTTAAATTACCAGGTCTGAAGAGTAAAGTTTATAAAGATGCCACTTTCCTATTTAGTTCAATGACTAAACGATATACCTAGTTACACATCATCGCCGCGTAGCAACTTGATTAATTTAAATAAGCGAAAGTAAACAACATTTGAAAATGAGATAGCAACAGTTAGATATTCTAAAAATAGGCACACAATTATGATATTCTCGGTCGTTCACCTGAAATTAGCACTGAACGTTGTTTAATTACACCAGCATATGCACTAATTGTCCTTAAAATTAACATTATTACTTATATAACACTAATACATGTCAGTAATCAAAACAAACAAGGCAAAAATAGTTAAAAAGAAAACGATGCGGCGCTAACTTTGAACTAACAAAATTTGGCTGCTTACCTCGACACGCCTTACACCGCTACCCGATTATAAAAGATTGTAATGCATAAATACAGTTATTATTTATACGGAAACGTCTGTCTAGATAAAGATTTTAAATGTAAATAAAAGAAACGAAATGAATGAAAGTGACTCCCGTTTCTTCTAACTTGCCAAATCATTGAAAGATTTGAAAGCGATAACGGTTCGGAAACAAATAAAATTCAAACGTCAGCGTTAACAACAAAATTTTATAAATAATTTTGCTTTCTTTTTAAAATACGACCAAGATGAGAATATCACTTTAACTATTTTTAATTTATGAATTCAAAATCAAGTTTTGACCAGGAAAACGACATGATAAAAACAATGAATAAAATAAAATTTGTAATCGTGTAAGTTGTATCTGGTTAAAGAACGAAACTTTTACGTTCCATTTCACGTATGCGCTACTTAATCGAAGTTCGAAATTACGTTAACTCAATCCCTTTCTCCCGAATTAGTCTCGAATGGCGAGTGACTTGGCCTCGGCACACGAAGTTTCGAATTTAGTGGTTCGTAGTATTATTTAAAGATCCCGAGACCATACTTTGAAAATCGCAATTTGAAGTTACGTTAGCTCTATCTCTTTCTCTCGATTTAGTCTCGATTGACGAGTGAAAGGGATGGAGCTAACGTAATTTCGATGTTGAATTTTCATTGTAGGACCTGTGTTCTAAAACAGAACTTGGGGTTTTTTAAAACTGAGTTTCTTGCGGCGTTTCTTCTCAGAATTGGTCTCCTCTTGGGAAGCCCTGGTAGATTTTTGACGTGTAAAAGTGACCGTGCGGCCTACAACTTACTAAATAAAACTCTGTCTAAAAAATATATGATTTTAATTGAGGGGTATAGAAGCAAAAACGCCTCTGTCCAAGTTCCGTAGAATGGAGAAAAACACATTTTATTATCTGCGTATTTGAAACGCCTACTTTGGTCTAAAGTTTATGGCAAACAATTCTTTAGACTGTTGCAATACTGTTTAAAAAAATAAAAAAGATAATACTGGTAGTAAAACTGGTAAAATCATCAAATTTTAATGGACAATGGCGTATTTGCTTCTCGACGGTGGATTATGTCGTTTTTGCAACTCAACGGCTTGGACAATGTTAAGTTTGCACCTTAAGGGTCAGCCATTTTGCTAGTTTGACGGTAGGGTAAATGAACGATTATGGGCAATAAAAACAATACAATATTTCTCAGCTATTTATTATGTTAAGTAGGTAATAAAAATAAAAACCGACGTATTAATCCGACGTATTAATTTTCACATTAAATTAGATTCGTAACCCTATTTCGGGTGGGCTTGCCTCGCAGATGTCGACAGTATCGTCACCATCAACATCATCAGAATCTGCAGACTTTGATGTAGCTAGTACTTCCTTATAATATTGGAGTTCAAGTCTTGTTTGCCATTCTGAACCGAAATGTTTTTTCAATAGAGTCTCAACGTCTACAAGTTTAGCCTGGTTTATCTTAACTTTTTTTTTGGAGATAGATGCAGGTACAATATTTCTAAACGTTTGTCCTCTTTTCAAGACTGATTTATAGGCTACCATTTCGCAACCGTAGTTTAATTCGCCTTTAATGGTTATTATATTGTTAGAACTTCTTTTTATAAAGAATCGCTTACTGCTGGCAAAAGGGAAATGCCAGCTTCCTGGGGGCTTCATTACTGAATGTAATGAAGATTTCCAGTCCAGATTCATATCAAACTTAATGGCTGTGCCAAAATTATTAAATATCTCTACATATTCCGTTGGATTTGTAATAACTTCTTTCTGTTTGATTTTCTTTTCAATATTTCCGAAAACTCTGTCAGCAGGAAGAAATGAATGTCCTGACACTGGGAAAACTAATTCGATGGATTTTACGTGTACCGGAGCATTGAACAGCCAGGTTGAGCACATTCCCATCATTATCGAATTTTTATTTTGTGCTCCGCATCCATCTGATACGAGACGTATAGTATGTACTCCAGTCAAGTCTAAATCATTGAGTCTATGGTAGACAGCAGAACATATTTCATTCGCTCCTTTACGGAATTCATCTTCAGTCCAATAATACAATGAAACAGTGTCTCTGTTTAATTTTTTGTCCTGCGATTTGACTATTGCAAAGTTGTAGATATACAGTTGCCGACTGTAGTAAGCTATTTGATCGGGTACTTTTGGCAGCACCTGATTCTTTTGGCAGTCGAATGATAATGTTACCATCCCCTCTTTTTGTTCGCGTAATAGTTTATAAAATGCTTTTGCTTTCAGGTTATGTACTCTTTTCTCTATAATAAAAGTATTCTTCACATTCACGTCTCTCTCTGACTTAATTTTCTCATCTAATTCAGTACACTTTGAACATACATCCGTTCGGGGGCTGCCAAATCCAATATTATAGTAACTATTGAATATATCACGAAAATAACTTACTTTTACTCGCTCTTCTGGTCTTGCTTGTTCACAAAACATTTTCCACATTTTTGTTATGTTTAAGCTGGAGTCTATATATTTTCGTTCCACTGAAGATCGGCAGTAATGTGACTCTAGGCATTGAAAACTTTCGATAAATCGTTTTACTGCTAGCTTCCTAATCGCATATTTCTGTGAAGTATGGTCACCTCCTCTTGTCTCTTTTACTGCACCTCCTGTTGTTTTAAAAACTTTTGCTACTCGACGAATTCGATGTACAGATATGTGCAGAATGTTTAAAAAAGTTTTCTGACATACAGGTGTAAGTTTTAATCTGTTACTCGTTTTTACGAACATCTTTGTATTGAAGTTATTTGGTGTTCGCTGGCCCACTCGTGCTCGTCGACGTACAGTATCACTGATCTTACAATATTTTAAGAGAAATGCGTCCTGGTGTAGTTTATTTTTTGTCGCATAAAATGATTGGAAAAATTTTCGAATGTCCGTCATGCTTAACTTACGACATTGGTATGCTCCTTTCTCATGGTTACATGTCGGGTATTGAGGAAGCTTTTTAGCAGAGTACCTACAAGAAATAAATAAATAATAAATACAAAGCATCAACTTTACTGAATTTGAAAAGAAGGTCCTAATAAAACATTTTTTTTTAAATCTATTATCAGGTACCTATAAATTCGTAAAAAGTAAAACTTATAAATGATTACAGTTATCTATAAAAATGGATTTTTAATTAAACAAAAATAACAAAATATAAATTTTAATTCAGAAGCATTGCCCACTGAAAAGGGTTTGACTAATGGTGAATTTACCCTAAAACACCACTGTAACCACGTGTAGTGTAGTAAGAGTGTAGTGACAAAATAGCTTACCGAACCGCCTTATCCTTAGCTCGCTTCCATGTTTTTGGATTGCGGCTACGTTTCCTGGTCCTCCCTGAAGACACTGGTAGCACGGGCTCTTCCATTATTCCACTACAACTGTTTTAAATTATAAAAATACCGGAGCACATTGTTGCATTGCAAACACAGAAATCGCCATATTGAAGTTCAAAAATGGCGGGCGAAATGGCGTGTTGTGATTGGCCTAAACGGACAATGTCCCATTTGCTACTGAATGAGTTTGGAGAATGGCGTTTATGCATCTGAATTGATTTTTTCGAAGCTTTTTACAAGTGAATGAAACGTTTTTGAAACTGATTGTGATTTTCGGTGTTGAGTTTATGACTTCCGGTACAAAATGACATTCACAGATTTATAAAATCGAAATATGGACAGAGGCGTTTTTGCTTCTATACCCCTCAATTAATTCTTTAATAGGGTGCTGGGTGCCGCTAATACTTCTGTAAGTTCCCGTGTCCACTCTAAGCTTATGTTATGATTTGTTTGTCTCAATCCCCAAATGGAAAGCTGGAAGGGATTCCTGAATGAATGGGATAAGTTTGCCTTCATACCCACATTTTAAAGTATTTATATTTTTGAATAAGGTAACTTCCAGTTCCTTAATAGGTGGTAGGTATCGTGCAATATTCAAAAATACTGTCAGTTTGTCAAGTGAGGAGGCTGTTCGCAATAATACTGAGGTGAAATTGGCAACAGAATCCAATCTTAACTCGAAAGCAAAAACTGCTGCATCATGTGCTAGTTTCCATTGTAGTTTTACCCAAAACCCTCTGTCACTAACCCTCTGTTACCAAGCTTTACTTAGAGATTATAAGGTTTAATGGTATATAAAAAAAAAAACATTTTTTTTCCGATTTTCCTTTAATAATTCAATAATAGCTACACTTAGAACAAAATCACATAACAAATATAAACTGCAGCAAGATAACTTTGCTATCGCATTAGCTCGTAGTTATAGAAGCTTTTTACAATTCAAAAGTACAGACGTTCCAAACTTTTGCGGTGCCTGTGCCTGGCTGTATAAGCTGAGCAACAGTTTAAAAAAAAACAGCGTTCCCGCGTTTTTACGGTGTCGTGCGTCGATCGTCGTGACAAGTTATTGAGTTTTGTTTTGTTATAAGTAAAACATTTAGGCACCGCAACGTGGTATACAGGTATACAAATATATTATATCTTAATGGTTTCATGAAGAACATCCGGATTAATCTTTTTAGAAGTAGCATTTATTGGCTAACTTAGGCAAAAGTATGGTGTGGGTGAACATACATTGATATTTTCAAGACATATTATGGAAGTATCTATAACTTGTCTCAACACTTTTAATGAATACAAAATATTTCTCCAGCCTTACTATTGCGTCTAATATATTTCTATAACGTTCGGACACATTCTATTTACAAATAACCACCACATTTTTTGATAACCTACACACCGAGATTGAAATTTATACAAATATATTATAGTAGGAGTTTTGAAACATACAACATTACACGTTATACATAGTTCTTGAAAATTAAATTATCAAAGAGTTAAAGTATAATTTTTAGAGCTTTTTTAAACTCACATTAATTGATTTATTAAATGATATTTATTATTTAAGTAGTGGTATACTAAAGTATGTATAACTTGTAGCATTGCATGCATCCATAATACATTAAAAACGAAACATAACTGCAAAGGCACTTTAACAGCAATTATACACATCTAAAACTAAATTACGTAAAAAATAAAACAAAATTTTTCATCATCACAAAAATAATCACACTTAATTGTTTTAAAATACAGCTTTTGGCTAAGTTAAGTAGAAAATAATACCTAAGGTATAGAGGTATATTTATTGGCATAAATTGGACAAAACAATCTAATTGGGAATTTGTCTATATATAAAATGATACATAGCATATAAAACAAAAATATTTTGAAATAACTCAAACTGGCGTATAACACAAACCATTTTTAAGCTCTTGTAACTATTCCAAAGACATGATCTTAAAGCCATATTATGACCAGTTTGAACCTGCCAAGATCCAGTGAGTGAAAGGGAAAAAGAGGAATAACTCACCTTTTTTCCCCGCTTTTTTTTTCGAAAGCAATGTTATGCTGGAACTATTTTGGATTGAATGCTTCATTTAATTGCTATATGTTGGTTAGATTAGAGTTGAGTGCATTTGGAATTATAAAAAACGGAATTTTTGTCCCTTTCCCCGAATGGACCTTATCAGGTTTTGGTTCCCACAATAACTGCAATTTGACAGTTGAACCGGGTGAATATTCGGGCGTTCCAACCGCCGTCATTATTCTCTTTAATACATTGACGAAAATAATGATAGCTACCTGTAACTTTTGATGTCAAAATCAGCGGACCCGGGAGTAGTATCCATTCCATTTAAAAGAGCAAGAAAGTTATTAAGTTTATATTGAATAATATGCGAAAACAATAATGACGGCGGTTGAAACGCCAAATATTCACCCGCCCGTGGTATTGTTTTTAATTTGGCAGCCATTACTATTAAGTAAATAAGAGCTATTATAAACGTTGACAATACGATAACAGGTCAAATACGATAATTATGTTTTTTACCGCCTAGAATGGATGCTCAGATCGTATAAAAGCATTTATCCTCGTACGGCCCAACGTCCTACATGTAGGACTTGTCAAATTTGACTTTTGACTTTAGTTGACTGACATAAGATTATTTTTCGAACTAACGAAATTTAACGTGGGCCTTACGAGAATAATTAATTATTGTACCACTCATATACTATTCACGTATATTTGTGTGATGCTTAGGTAAACAAAAAGTTAAAAACCGGGCAAGAGCATGTCGGAAACTGAGTGTTCCGACGCCGTTACTACAACTAATAAAAAAACATCCCGAAAAACAACAAGCACGAACCAATTTTTTTTTGCGCTGTCTAAGATGATTTTTGTAGCGTGACGGACCCAATAATAGACAAGGTCCAATGATGGACACATGGTTCTTATTTTACAGAAGATAAGGGTTATTCCTTTGTTTTGCAACGATACATTCGGGTAAGGACCAAAAAGTTGACCACGCTATCTCAATCAATCAAATTTTCTATGATACTTTTCCGTTGTGACACGAAAATTAGCCATACAATTGTAGGGATACTTTTCGTCGCACAACGGAACTTTTTTCGTCTTCGTTGTTTGTATGGTTAACTGTGCTTAACTGTGGTCCAACTTTTTGGTCCTCACCCATTTACAACCGTATGAAATTTGAATTAAGAGTCAAGTGTCCAACACTGGCACCACCACTCTAGGTATATCTTCAATAACGTATTGTTTTTTGTACATTCTGCGTTACAAGTAACTAGAATGTGTGAGTGCTGTGCTTACTTCTTCCTCACTGCTTTCGCATATTAATAAAATGAGTAAATAATATAAATAGGTGTCTATTTGTAAAAGAAATAAAAATAATCTAAAAAAAAATATTTACTTACATGTAAAATATATATTCTTTTAAAATAATTTAACTATTTTACCTGAACTATGGCAGGTTAAAAAAGGAATAAGAATATTTTTAAAATAAATAAAACTTACGTATACTTTGACCCTTGATTTATATCAACGTATTTAAAATCAAATAAGTAAACTGTTGAAAATAAAAACAAAACGGGGACAACACTTGAAAGAAAATACAAGTAGTTTAAATCCACGAAGGCGTGCCCCGTCACACAATATTACGTTAGACGGTTGCGTCGAAATACGTAAAAGTTAGTACAGGGGTGGGATTTCATGGATTGAAAAACCAATATACTGCATTCGAAATACTTCTGATTAAAAAAACTTAGAACTCTAAGTCGTCAAATTAATCTAAGCGTATTAGTAAAACATAGTGTGTTAAACTCATAATAAAATAACATGTGATAAAAACATATTAGTAATTACATAGTATATAATATATAACTTAAGGCGACGGGTAGGACGTCTTTCCATACTACCTTTGTGTAGGATTTTCTTTTTTCGTAGCGCTTCAAAAACATACTTTTTGCAGATCCGTAAAGGTAATAATGATTTTGTTCTAATCGCCATCCCGCCGACGTGCACGCGGGGTTGTCACACGAAGCTCAGTTTGTACAGTCACGAGATTTAATTTGGTACCCACCTTAGATCCAAAGTCAATCTGACAGTCTACAACAATAAGGTTGAGTTTCCTGAAAGTTACAAATGACTTGACATCTCCAAAGACATTGACGACTGCAAGCATATTTTTTAAATTACCGCTCGCGACCGTATTTACTTATAACTTAGTTTTTAGTGAATATTGTTTCTCCATGATTTGATTTACATTGACTTGCTTGTCTGTTATAGTGTTAATTATACGAACAATAAATAAATAACTTAAAAAAAAACTTGCACAAAGACAGCATAGAAAGACGATTGCCCTACCCGTCGCCTTAAACTAAAAAGCCCGCTCTATAACAAAATCTACATTAAGTAAAAAACAGACTAAATCACAATACTTACTGTTATTATTTTATTATTTCTGTTATTATAGGAAGATGCGATTCATACGTTAGATAGTCGATCTTACTCTAACGCATACTCGCGTCTCTCTCTTTGTAATGTACAAAACATTAATACATAGATAACAATAACTTCATTCTACGAAACATTTATTGTCGACTTTTTATGACATACCACTACAAGGGGTGTACTAAAATAAAAATAGTGAAATAAGTATACCATTATATAATAATATGAAGACAAAGGATTAAAACCGCTTTTTATTAGCTAATAGTACAAAATGGTAGTGCGAATTTTGTGGGTTTGTTTGCGGAGAGTAATCTCGAAATCGCTGGTTATAGAAACAAAAAACCGTTTGAACGGTACATTATTTTATTATTTGTATATTATTCAAACCATGCGAAGTCGGGACTGGGCGCTAGTCACAAATAAAAGGTTTGGGATTAAAGCCGAGATAATCAGGTGCTGAGAACACGCGAGATGATTATTTGTCATAATTACATTTGTCCTAATTTATCCAGAGTGTGAATTAATAAATTGTCCTAAACTGTTCTCAGCTGAGTCACATATTCTCAAGCTATTCCAAAAAAAAACATTAGATTAAAACAACGTTGAAGATTAAATAAATTAGAACTAGCAAAAACTAATTTCAAATATACTTTACATGTATTTCAGTTTACATTTTACTTTTAATAACTTCAACGCTGTATAAAACAATTTACCGTGTAGAGGACACTGCCCTAACTTCAGCAGTAAAAATCTGATTAAAAAAATACTGTTCAAGGCATTCAAAAATGGAGAATCCATCCATTTATCAATTTAAAAAAAAACAAACGACGTTGACTATATTTATTTTAGTACACCCCCATAACTGTGACCGACTAAAATACTGTAAACAACCCGAATAACCCGTTATTAACAAGAAAAAAAAGCAAACAAAAGCCTTAATTTGTAACTAAATCATTAACACGAACGATTTACCTTAGTCTGTATACTACGATTCTAGCAACAACACCTAATTTAGCACTCAAAATCCAAAAAATGTTATATCATTCAATATTAATCTGATAATTTACATAGAAAAAAAAACATTTGGTCAGTTAGTAGACAATCATGTATTTTATTTACTACACACACATGCCCTAAATACGACAAACAAATCATCACAATATTTCATTTGATTAAATTCAAATGATATAATTTCATAATTTCTAATTTCATTTGCTTTAACCATCACGTCATGATCTGAAATCAGATTGTTTAATACAAATTTAAGTCAATTTTCATACGAGCTGTGACCTTTATCTATGTTTTTAATATCGATTCAAATGTTTTTTTAGATGTTGTTCCACTAACAAACTTAATAATGCAAATTTAAACAACAATTTCATGTCTCATGTCACAATAGGTCCGCTACGTAACCGTGGACGTTATTGTACTCTATTTCAGTTATAGAACTGTTTTGGTAATAATCAAGGTATTACATTGATGTCATAAACATTTTGAATTTTGAGTGCACACGAACAATATATCTTACAAACGATTTAAGCATATTTTAAAATCGGCTCTTATCCATAGACAATTTACCCCACTCTATGGTATTATTCCACACTTTAACAACTTTATTGTGCAATATTCAATGTGAACGTGCTATTCCGATCTAATATTATCATTTCCAATCCATAATTGACGAGACAATTTTAAATATAAAAATTATAGGTGCGTTTTTAATTGTCAATGAGGTACACTTTTAAACTAGCGGGTCCTTTTTTTTAACAAAGGTATCTGAAATATGACAAAAAGAAAGACAAATAATATTTTTTTGGGACATCCTCACATTACACTTAAGGCCTGTACAGACTACCTTAGTAATTAAGTTGAGTAGCAAGTATTTTAGTTACTAAATACAACACTCTTTATTGAACACAAAAAAGAACAGAACAGTAGAGTAAAACACAACCGATATAGCTTACCGATGTACCCTGCGCAGATGAATTGTTTTCGAAGCGCGGGAACCAATCAGCGTAGCATGGTTGTATTCTGTGCTATTATTGGTTATTAGTGACGCCATTTTGTCGCGCGCCCGCGTGTCATTCAATCAGCCGTCTAACGTGCGTTACGTGCGTGAGTGAGATGGAAATAATAGATGCAATTTAATTTGCACCTTATAACTATCACGTACAAGTCTGATCGTGTGTTTTAATCGTGCTTTCGGAAATCATCGGAATCGTTGTTCGCGTCTGCGCGAACGAAGATTCACGACACGCCATATCGGTTGTGTTTTACTGTACTTACATGCTATAATACAGGCGGTTTTACCGGTAAATAGAGAAATGTGTTTAAGTAACGAAAATTTAGTCAAACGGTATTCTTCTCAATTAAATTACTAAAAAAATACTCACTACTCAACTAAAAGTTTTATGTGATAAGGTAGGGGTTTTCTGGGGTGGTAGTAACGCTTTCTAGATGGGTGTAATAAATCGGTAAATAACAAAACTTCTATTTAAACAGTTAGTTTCGCAACTTGTTTACATAGATCACATTCTAGTGACGCCATATACCGCTATATTACGCCCATTATAATTAGCACTGTTAGATCAAAACAGCAACAACTGAAAATACAACTGTATTTTAATTCAACCTTAAAAAAACTTCCAGGTAACTAAAATACATCGTTAAAAATTAATCGTTTTGATCCAGCTGTGTGTATAGAAACACCGCAACCTTAAAAAAATCTAAATAGTTTGGTCGTTGGAAAGATATAACTGTTTTTACAAGTGCAAACATTAATTGGACATATATTAATCTCGATTGCTAACAACAACGATATTAAAAAAGAAATTGAGACTAATTAAAAATATTTAAGAGATTACCCATTATTGATTCGCGGTCTATATTATATTTAACAGAGATATTTTAAGTATTATACTCGTACTATCCTCGGACGGAAAAAAGGCACATCTACTATATGAATTGTATTGCACTTTAAACCTTATTATAACTGTTGAGAGTTCAATATGCTTCTATGAATTAATTGCACTTGTGCCGTTTCTCCATAGGAGGGCAGTATGTGTACAGCTTTGTAAGTTTAAGGTATAAAGGGCATCCCGTCAAATATTTTTAGTTAGCTTACATATACTTAGCAATATAAATAACAATTTGTTTCGACGAAAGTTTCAGGTTTCGTTTTTAAACATACACGTTTGGTCAAATTATGTCTTTTGTTTATCGGATTAGTTCAAATTATAGCAACAAACGGACACACATTTTTATTTATGGCAAAATTTGTAGGCATTTTATTTGTAAATGTACATAATATCATGTATTATTATTTGATAACGAAATACTACCTCAATTACATCGAAAGGCGAATCAGGTTCATTAATACTATCTAGATACAATATTAAATTGACCCTTATTCCGCTTGTCATAAGGTTTGTTTTAATATAACGTAAGCGCGTTCGATAGTGTCATTTATGATTGAAATCCGCACAAATCTGTAGCTACTATTAATAGTAGAACTACAAATTAAATTATACAATAATTACATCTTTTTTATTTTAATGGAAACTTTTTCACAGCCACAATACTCTAAAACAATTTTATTTCATAATAACATGGAAAAAAAAGCGAAATATACGTAGTACCATTGCATAGAACCATTTAAATTTGTAACGAAGTAAAATGATTAAAAAATAATATAATAAGGTTACATTTCATCACAAAAAATAGAATAAACTTTTTTTTAATACACAAGTAAATAATATACATTGTACTAATGAAATAAAGAGGGTCTACAGATAGTTCAATTCGCAAGTTCGGGCCACGCCAGTTCCGATCTACAAAATATTTAATTATTAGTTAAATACTGTCTTCCGCGTAGCGATATTTCCAATCGCATTATTCCCATTTAATTTTTCTCCAATCGCATTTTTTCCCATTTTTTTTCCAATTACATATTTTCTATTTTAGTTTGTCTTAACTCGCAAAATTTTCCATTGTAATTAAGTCGAAATAGTTCGAAATTGGCAGAAACAGGAGCTCCGTCGACTCAGTGACATTGATTTTGAAATGAAAATCTAAAATGGAAAATGTGCAATTGGTAAAAAAAATCAATGGGGAAAAATGCGATGGGGGAAAAAAATGGGGACGGAAAGTTTGCTTGAATTAATCAGATTGGAGAACCGATCTCTGTTCTCATCGTGTTTATTTATACATATTTAGCACATTTAAACGACATACATTTTACTGCTTAAATGTATTCACGCGTACTTTATACGTACATCGAAGCTATCGGTTGAATGATCGCTTTTACGTCGCAATAATGGATTCTAGCTTAAAATTACACTTCGAGTAGACCCTCAGTTCTCGAAATTCAAAAACCAAAAAATAATACCAACGTGGTAAAAAGAGTCCTTCCGCAGGCGATCCTCTCATCCCGCCGTATAGAGTATATAGTAAGGATTATTGACAATAAAGGCTATAGTCGTGTAAAGCTCTAATTGAACGCTAAGCAAAGCGACACAACCTAGCACAGCACCTCATACTGCGGGATTCGCTGAAACAAAATAACAACAATTTGAATAAATTGGCTTAAGACTGCACCGAGCAAACATCGAGCGTCCAGTGACGCCCTCATTACTTTTATTGTGTTTTCTAATTAACTAAAGAATTTCCTTGCAATCAGACGATACGTTTTTGTAGCGCAAGCAAAATCACAATTTATGGGATACGTAACAAACTTTAATAACAATTGAGTAGTCAGCTTTACAGGAAAAGGTGGCCAGTTTTTTCCGTTAAGTTTATAACTCGAAGGTGAATTGTCATCAAAGTATGTGATATACCATATAAGTTGTGCTTTTTATTGTAGTATAAAAACCTACCCACCAATTTCAAGGCAATACTTTAGTTTAATAGAAAACACAATAATACTAATGAGGGCGCCACTGTACATCCGGCGTACGCTCGGCGCAGTCTTAATTTACGAGGTGTAAAGATGTAAGTATACAAGGCACGTGTGATCGTCGTGATAGGTCTGCGAAGTGGTTTAATTACCTACTAAGATCGCGATTTCCGACACGTTGAATTAGTTTATTGATTTAATCTTTATTGCTCCAAAGATGACACTTAAAATACAAAAAGCGCCATTTTATACCGTAAGCCATTCTCTACCAGGAACCTTTGGGCAAAGTTTTCCACTTCTTCCTTCCCGGCGCGAAGTGATAGATTTTATGAAATGACTGAAATGAGTGTCAGTGAAAAAAGGGTAAACTATGTGCAGTCAGAAGCAGAAGAGATCAAAATGATCTGCACTCGACTCTATTGTCAAGAGAATACGTCGTGTCTAGATCATTTTGAGCATGTTATTCTGCTTAGCTACTTTTGATGCTGACTGTATTGTATATTAATTTGTACAACAAAAAACCCTCCTTCGATTTCAAAACAATACATTAGTTTATTGGAAAACAAGATGAGGCTGCCACTGGACGCTCGGTACAGTCTTAATACGTATAGTGCATTCGCGTTAAGAAAATAGTGACTAATCAGTGCAACTGCCGGGTACGGGTGTATTCACAGTGGAGTGAAAATTCAAGAATTTTTAAAAATAAATTTAATTAAGGTTAATGGAAAAAAATTGTTTTAAAATTACGTAAATCACTAATCACTATCGCTAGATTCTCCAGTTACATTTATTATGAAGGAATTTTGTTCTGCGAGTTCCATGACGTCATCCAAATGCCACATGGTATTTTCTTCGCATATCACGTGGTCGCATCAGTTCTTCCAACGATTAGCGTCTATTAACGCTATTGCGTCGTCTAATAATTTTTGAATGTCACTCATTTTGAACGTGGAGTTATTGGCACCAACATATTTTTTTATTTGGGCCCACACTAATTCAATCGGATTGAGTTTGCAAGGTAAGGCGGTAGGCGAAGAATTGTAATGCCATTACTTTTAGCAGTCTCATCTATTAAATATTTTTCATCACAATTGCGAGGAAATGAAATAAAATCAGACAAAAGAAAAGATCATTATTTTTAACTTATTAGCGGTAGACTACGTCATTGTCTGTGACTTACCACAGATAATGTCAAACGTGTTCGGAGTCCGATTCTAGTGACATATGAGATCAATAGTTTATTATGCGAGATTGTTAGGAAATAGTATTCAACTGACATTTCATCTCGAATGAAACTTCATATCGAATGGCACAAGAATTGGGGTCCTGACGTATTGTGATAGTTCGAGTCCACGTATAACATTTAAAAAAAAAGCTATTACGCACTTAAGTAACGTAATGGTAAAAAAAAGGCCCGCGGGTATTATTTTGGATTTACGGTCGATTTTTCTAGCATGTTAGGACACTATTTACGAGCAAGTGTGATGAAAAATATTTATTATATTGTGGGGCGATTTCGGCAACTATAAGACCCTAGGTTGTCGTTACATGTCGTGCGTGCGGCCGGGGGATCCTATCCCGGATCCACCTGTTACGTCATGAGCGAAAATTTCTGAATTCATAGTGCTATATAAAACATTTGGACTAGATGAAAAGGCCTATTTATTAGGTTGTATCAGTAAATGCTGGTGCTATCATCGTATACTCACGTAAATGTGCAAGTGCGGTCACCAGAGCCGCGGCGCCTCGCTGAAGCCAGCCTCGCGCGCCTTCCAGTACTCGCCCGTGAACACCCAGGTCTCCTCGCCGTCTTCCACAGTTTTACTGTGAATACACAAGATATCATTAGCCTTATCGTCGATGATACTGCAAAATTGCGTAATTAACAAAATAAACGACGATATTATATTTTATATTTTGACGACGCGCTGGCCTAGTTGGTAGTGACCCTGCCTACGAAGCTAGCGGTCCTGGGTTCAAATCCCGGTAAGGGCAGATATTAGTGTGATGAGCGCGAATATTTGTTCCTGAGTTATGGATGTTTTCTATATATTTAAGAATATATTTCTCAATATAAGTATTTATATCGTTGTCTAGTACCCATAATACAAGCCTTGAGCTTAGTTTGGGACTAGGTCAATTGGTGTGACATTGTCCCCTGATATTTATTTATTTAAATAAGGTGAAAAATACACCTTAACAAATAAGTCAGTAAGGCATGTGCAACTTATTGAATTTGTTAGTTGCTACTACCAGTAGAATTCTTAATTTTGCCGTCTTACGGGAACAGTGTTTTAGGGTAGCTTATGTGCTATTCCAGACTATAATCTATCTCCGTGCCAACTTCTAGAACCATTCAGCCGTTCTGGCGTTATGGAGTAACACACGTCCAAACTTTTGGATTGATAATATTACGTAGAATTCTAAAAAGGGAAGTAAGATGTTGACGGCGTGGTAGGGAAGGATAAAATTGCGTATTAATAGTCTTCGTTTCGTACGGTAAGTTCATTCGTTAATTAGAGAATATTCTGTGAAAGTTATTTTGCGATCCAGGTTTGATTTTGATTTGATTGTTTAAAATTCGAATCGAGTTTATAATTACGGCTTTAATTAATTCACTGGTGACATAAGTTTCATTCTTATAATTCATGGCAGCTTCCCACGGGTCGAAAGCACAAAGTTTGAGTCGCGTTTTGGACCTTTTCTAACTTCAGATTACAACTCTTCCAAAACAAAAAGGCAGTATATAGTGTATACAGGCTGCCTATTATGTTTCGGCCAGTACTGACCGGAACCAGGTAGGGCGGTGCTCCTGGTTGTCGTGGCGGCGCTCGCGCTGCGCCTGTTCCAGCTGGTGTTTGAACTGCTCCGCCGCGTCCACGTCGCCTTCTTCTAGCGCGCGTTGATCCGGTCTGGTATGAGAAAAGAGGTTTTGTCAAAAATGTTAGCATTTGTTTCTGATTGTATCAAGCAAGGTAACGAGCCCAAGCACGATTGGTTTACGTAATACGCAACAGAGGGTCTACTGCCACCTTCCATCATCTTACTCTTAAATATCGTCGGGTAAAAGGTAACCCCTTTCATAGAAATCTAATAGGTGTTCTTCAGGAAGTATATTGGGTCCTCTATGTTTCTTATCTAAAGTTAAACACGAAAGGACGCCTACAACGTCGTACGCGTATGATAAGTTTCCCGCTTCTCCCCAGATTCCTTTCCGTTGGGGGTTGATTTCCGTAAAACCCTTAAGGTAGCCAAGGAAAATTTCAAGTAGTTTCAGTGATTTTTCTTGTACCCTGTCTGTCACTGTCAGTAACGGAAGAGTTATATGTATGGATAAATTAATTACCCTTCTTTTATTTTCTCGTAACTTAAAAAAGGTAACGCCTTTCAGAGAAGTCAAAATAGGTGTGCCTCAGTGAAGCTTACTGAATCCTTCATGTTTCAAAACTTTTTAATTGGTTGCCTTAAATTGGTTCTCCAATTGAGAGGGTCCGGCAGTTTAGGTACCTGGGACACATCTTGACGGAGAATCTCCATGACGATCTGGACATTGAACGTGAACGCCGAGCCACGGCCGTCAGAAGCAACATGCTTGCGAGAAGGTTCGCGCGATGTAGTGACCCCGTTAAGCTGACATTATTTAGAGCATTCTGCCAATGCCTATATACATGCCAGTTGTGGGTCAACTACACGAGACGCACCATGAGTACCATCAGAGTGCAGTACAATGATGCGTTTCGCACCTTGATGAAACTGCCACGTTATTGCAGTGCGTCGAGTATGTTTGCGGAGGCGGGCGTTCCCGATTTTTTCGCCGTCATAAGGTCACGCATAGCGTCATTTCGAGATCGCATTCGGTCGTCCAATAACGAGATTCTCTGTTCCCTGTCGGATCGCCTGGACTGCCGGATGCTCCGACACTGGCTGAAAGTGCACCGTGAGCCTAACAAAAAGTAGTTGTCGGTTTATGCTGTGTCCGTGTTTAATGTATTTAATTCTAACTTATTGCTTTATTTTTAATCACTTTATGTAAATTTTAAATTTTAATGATGTATGGGTACACTTGCCTGAAATAAATGACTTATTATTATTATTATTATTATTAAACATTCTCCAAAACATGATATCGGCACTGGGCAGCACCTCCCGCGAGGCGGAAATTTCAAGTGCAGCTAGCTATCATAGACATCCCGTTTATAATGATAAGTCCAATCGTATAGGAGCTGCAGAGGAACCTTTTTGATTACATATAGTCGGCCAAGACATTCGTTTACCACTTTTGGACTTAACATTATACAAATAGAGTCGAAAAGTTTCTTAGTCAACCATATACATATACAAACATAGACTAATAAACTTATTACCTTTCTTTTGGCTTACTCTTAACTAAACAGGTACATCTTTCATAAATCAAAATAGGCGTGTCTCAAGGAAGCATACTCGGTCCTTTGTTTCATTTACAAAAATATTTGTCCAAAATGCTCACCGGAGCCTGGTGTCAGTACTGGGAAGCACATCCCGCATGCCTGGCTGCAACTCGTTTAGTTCCATCGCGAACCTTGTGAAACCGTAGTACAGCTCGTAGTCCGAGGGCATAGCACCTTAAGCAAAACAGTGTAATTAGATGGTCGCAAAATAGTGTTATATATTTTTTCGAAATGATTAAACCGGAGAAAGACGTGTCATTACTCAGTTTATTGCGTGTTAGGGACATTCAAAAGTCGTCTCTTGAAAGTCCCAGAGTCTTACACTAAGGCGGAGGGCTTTTAATGACTCGAGTTAGTAATCCCCTTACTGCCTGTGATACACACAATGGTTTTCATCACATTTGCGAGGAAAAAACACTTTAACTCTGCAAAATATAAAGAAATAACTTTTGACGAACGGGAACGTAAATGGAAACGATATTTTTTTTGTGACCTCTACCACAGATAATAACTGCGTTTAGTTTCGACCTGGATTCGAGCCAGATTTAGCCAATTTGATAAAAATTTATAATTACTAAAATTAATGATAAATGTTGATATAAACTTGAAATAGGTATAAAAATAATGAAGTTTAATGAAGCGTATAGGTTTTGTGTAATGTAAGTTAGTCTATAGCTAATTTTTAAAGAATAAATTAGAAACCGATTTAATTTTTGGCAGAAATGATGTACGAAAGAGTTGCAAATTTTAAAAAGAAAGTCATTACTCCCTAGGGATGACAAACACGCCATAATTCCCGCGGGAACAATTTAGGCCATTGTCCTTCTGTATACAGGCATGGAATAACACCATTTACGAGCAAGTGTGATGAAAATAGTAGTACAGCGACGAGTACTCAGACGTTTATCTAGATCCTTAAATGAATAAAGGAGTAGGCACCAGGGCGCCAGAGCGCGCGCTCGCCGGAGGAGAGCCCCTCGGACCAGCGGCCCGCCAGCTGCGCGCGCGCCGCGCCGCCCGCCGACACCGCGCCGCGCACCTCGTGCCGCCCCGACGACCACGAGCTCGCCTGCACACATACATGACGGAAGGTGGGGTAAGGCTGCTGTCCAGTGGAGACCCAGAACCGGGCGGAGGAACGTTGGCAGACAAGGAATGAGGTGGACCGACGACCAGGGGCGGATTGCATAATAAACTACAAGCTAATAGTATTAGTGATTTTGTATGCATTTTCACTAATAGTATGGGCTCGTACTTTATTATTCAATAGGCCCCTGGTCAAGGTGGCGGGAAGGTGCTGGATGAGAAGAGCGCTGGACCGAGATGAGTGGCGAGCAATGCAGGATGCCTACACTCAGCATTGGGTGGCTATAGGCTGAACAAGAAGAAGAAGAAGAGATAAATATAATTGACCTAGTCTCAAACTAAGCTCTAGACTTGTACTATGGGTACTAGACAACGATATAAATGCTTATATAGAAAAATATATACTTAAATACATAGAAAACATCCATGACTCGGGAACAAATATCGCTCATCACACAAATATCTGCCCTTACCAGGACCGCTAGCTTCGTCGTTTGTTATACTTACATCCATTTTGATGCAAGTGCGGACTATGTCATTTGTTTGAGTCCCGAAAAGAAAGGACTCGGGACGAATTTAAATGATAGTTCCGCACGTATATCAAACGACCTCACGTACATTTGTGAAAAAACATGTAAAAGAGCTGGAAATATGAGGATGTGGCCAATTTACTGAATAAATATTTTGAATTTTGTCCAAAATATCAATGAGAAATAAGACAGTAATTAAGAGATACTTTAGTCTGATAAAAATCAATGTATTTTGAACAATTCAGTAAAATATATTAGTGCTAAAAATAAAAATAACTAGTCCGAAAATTCAACTTTCTGCACGCTATACACAGCTACAAAAAGTTCAATTTTTTGAGCAATTGTATTGAATAGTATATAATATTGATTATTGTCCGAATACGAGTTTTACGTTGGGCGTAAATAGTACACATAATTGTTAACTCAATTAATAATCATTAAATCTATGCCTATCACAATGTCGATGAAGTTATTAAGGATTCAAGTCAATAAAACATATTATTATTGATTAAAATTACTATACTAAACTGAAATGACGAAGCCCGAGCTCTATATATTTGAAGTAGGTACAACGTCGAAAAACTATTATTACTAGTATTCAATTTATACAGATATAAACCCACAGCGATATAAAACTTTCATAAAGGATTTTTCTCAACAACAAAAAAACCCTGAGAATAATCTGCTTACCTTGAGGAAGTTTAACCTGCACTTGATGTTGGTGCCGTGAGCCACGATATGCATGTCCCCATACTGGTCGACCCAGCGCTGCCCGCCGAAAAGGTTATGTACGCATGTCGTCACCTGAGGGAGAAAACAGCTGTTAATATGGAACCATAGTATAAATATAAAAAGAGGTCATCTCCGGCCGTATAAGAGTTTCGGAAACTAGGGTTGTCCGTATACGATATTTACGTTGCGTTCTATTGAGTTTGAGATTTATCTTTGTTTGAAGATGAACTACTGTTTATACTGTGACGGAACTGGATGACAGTGCTATCTTACTCTGTTCTCAGTTACCACTGTTATCTGCTAAATGATGCTTATTCGTACGAGGTTCTCTCAGCTGTCTTCTTTGGCGTTACACTCTTGCCAGTATGATCATGGCTGTCACGTTGACTTTGCGACTTGCTTCACAATGCTCCTGGTGACGAACCTTAAAGATGACCAATGCTTGAAAATCCACATACCTTATTCCAGCTGTAGTGGTCGCCAGTCCTCGTGAGCCGAACATGGACCCTCCCAGCTGGTTGGAACTCCATGGACTTGCCCCAGAACTTGGTCTTTATGCGCGCCTCCTGCCAGAAAGACCAGCGCGGGGACTCGGCGTGGCATGCCGAGATCGGCGGGTGATGCGACACCTGAAAATAATAATAATTAAAACTAGCAAAAAACATTACAAATGTAAGGTCAATAAACATTCAACCAAAAATAATGACTAGGAGAACAACACGACGAGGTGTCTACTGTCTACGTCAAAAGCCTTAACTAGAATAATTAATAGAACCTTGCAAACGTGAACAGACCGGACCCCATCGCCACCCTCAACCATGTATTAGGGAAATTGGAGACCCGAAAGAAAAGTAAGAAGTTCAGACCGTTTGTTAGTCGTATACCTCGAAATCAAAATTCCTTGTAGATTTTCACCTATTCGCGTTTCGCCGCGATAGCGTATTTTGTTGTAGCGTGTAATATCGGTGGTATATTTTGTTACTCGCATATATTTTTAATAGATTTTTACAACAGTAGCAAATTTTGATGTAGCATGTATTATCAATAGCCTATTTAGTTAGCCGCAAAAAAATTTAGTCGCCTTTTACCTGGGTCGCATATTGTTGTAGCGTATTGTATTAATCGTAAAAAAATTGGCTATATCACTGAGATGTAATAAAAATACGGTCGCTTATTGACTGATTTGAAGAATTTGTGGTTTGCAAACTAGCTATAGTGCTTCAAGGAAATATCGCGATATGTAATAACGCATTACAAACAAATATCTGTCGAGGTGAAAAGCGACTACAGTGAAGAAAGGCAGGAAAGTAAATATACTATGGATTTTATATACCATTGTAATTTGCGACCAGAAATCATACTACAAGAAAAAAAATCTGTTCAGAAATTTTGAGATCGCGGCGAAACGCGAATAGGTGAAAAGCTACAAGGAGTTTTTGATTTCGAGGTATACGACTAACAAACGGTTCAGACCGACTACGTTTCATGGACGTACCTGTTCCGCGATGAATCTGAAATCTTTATCAGGTCTGATACACTCGTAGGTCTCAGCCAGCAGCGGGTTGAACGGCTTGGAGGCGGCGCGGTGCGCGGACGCAGCGTATGCACTCACGGCAAACGCAGCTATGAGCGCCATGCGATCGATGTCGTTGTTGCATTCTGACGCTGAGTCTAGGAGTTCAGAGTATTCTAGCTCTTCGCAGAGACGCTGGAATATAAAAATGGGTTAATAAGGCGAGGAATACGAGATACCGGCAAAACTAGACGAGGTTTTTGTGGTGCTAGGTGTTGCCAACGCCCTAATTTGTTCTAAACTCTTTTATCAAGCTAAAGGTGATATTTTTCTTTCGATCAGGGCCTCTATTCGAGGACGGAAAAATCATAGTCTTTGACCTGTTATGGTATTGTATTTAACTCGACCACCATTACTGTCAAGTAAATAAGAGCTATCAAAACATTGACAATACGATAATACGTCAAAGGCAGTATGGTTTTTACCACCTAGAATCTGGGCCCAGGTGTTCAACGCATATTTTGCCGAGATAAAATGAAATCTAAACGTGGCAAGGCAAAATCAGGAGTGGGATTTATCAAATTCTATGGCGTTCATTACCTCAATCCGAAATCAGAAGTGGAATATACCAACCTGCAGCATATTCAAAGGCTCATTGATGGTGACCGGCATGGAGATCTGACTGAGATCCTTGCCAATGTTCTTATACAGCAGGTTCCATAGGCTGGGCGACGCCGGCGTCGGTCTCGGACAGGGTAACCGCATACGTCGGGACGTTTTCTGTTCTGCGCCGTTCTGAAGGGGAGCGCGGTCAGCTGGGATCACGGCGGACCCTGTAAAAATATAATGAGGTTTTAAAATAGGTTTGATAAAAATGTATAGGTAAATTGACGGCAGGGGGGGGGGGGGGGGGGGGATAGCAGCATTATATATTTAAATCCGATTAAGAATGTTTATTCAATCATACTTGACTTATTTAGTCACTTTTATAACCTCAAACTTCATCTTTGAATCGGTCGTTTCCCGTTAATTGTAGTACTTAAACGACAACGTTTTCGCAATTTAAAATTTGGGTTATATTATTAGGAAAATTAGATTTTGACCAGAATTGTTAACTAAATAAGACAAGAAATCGTTCATTAAATACGAAACGGACACAATCCGAAATGAGGCAGCGTTGCATTTTAAATTTAGAAGCGGTTGGAATATGATTTTTAATGGAAAAGCAAATTATTTTGGAATGTGTCCGTTTTGTATTCAATGAGCGAAATACTGAATGGACTTGGATACAGTCGAATACTAATAAGGTCTAAACGTGGATACATCTCTTTGTAGTCGACTATACAACATGCAAGTATATTTTAAGGCAGATGCAATATGAATGTTTAGTATCAGTATGGCGCGAGTTTTAACATGAATGTCGACTCCATAGCTCGCTTTAGTCTTACCGTGCTATGTTAACTCCAGACCCTGCTCATAAGCATGCACGTAAAAGCACTATATCCTAGGACATAGACAAACTACGACACAACACTCACTCGCACCGTCAGAGTTGTCGGAACTCCCGGAACCTTCCTCGCTGCTGAGCGACCCCGCTTCCGACGAGGAGTCCCCATCTAATTCTATGACGCCGGCCTGTTGACAAAATGAAGTCAAATTAGTTAAAAAAGATAAAAAAGATAAAAGATGTTTATTCAGTAAGTAGGCCGCACGGGCACTTTTACACGTCAAAAATCTACCAGCGCTTCGCAAGAGACCACTGCTGAGAAGAAGCGCCGCAAGAAACTCAACAGTTAGTCGTTTTTTAAATACACAATTTTAAAACTTAACCTAGCATTATATAAAACAATGAATCTAACATACGATAAGAAATCACGCGTAGTTGAGCAGGAAAATGTGTCAAAACTCTGAATTTTTTCCAGAACTAATTAGTAGTAAGTAATAGAAAATAATTATGAAAATTATACTTAATTATGATGGTGTAAAACAACTAGGTACATAAAAAGTTTCGATACATTCTCCTACAGAAACCGTGTCCCCTAGACAATATACAATGTTTAAGTACATATTTCTTACGATTAAGTTATTATTAAGTTATTTGGGTGTTTAGTTTAGGCCAAGCACTTTTATCTGATAGATAGTCCTCGTAGTTTGTCTTGAGACAAGGCTTTTGTGGCACTTTTTAAGCCCCGACAAAAATCACGCCTGTAATCCCAGAGTGGGGTAATCCCAGATACATTATTAGACAATACAACAACACTAAAAACCCAACGACACTTCAACTCTAAAAACTTGTTGAGAATTCTGTAACTACATTTTCCACAATTAGGCTACTCAAAATAATAAAATAAATAAATATCAGGGAATAATCTCTCGAAGTTTTTATCTTTTAAGACTACGCCGAGCGTACGCCGGATGTACAGCGGCCATTACTACATTAGTGGTCATTACTTTTATTGTGTTTTTTAATAAACTACTTAACTATGACTATTTAACTATTTTCTTTATACATACCTTTTGTATTTGTTTGTATAACTATTAGTGTGTTTAATTGAATAAATAAATAAAATAAACAAATCAATATAGACCTTGAAACTTTTTGTTTGTTATAAACTCAAGTACTATCGTTACCTACTCCGTTACTTAGAAAAGTTGCCATTTGTTTCTGTGTTGTGTTTACCTAATATCCAGCATATGCTGACCTTGCTTTAGCAGGCAGTTACTAGTACTGGGAGATCTACTTACTTACACTGAACGCTGTTTAAGGCAAGTAGATAACTGGTTTTTGGTCCGAATAAGTTGAAAACTGCGAAACTGCGGACGGGTCGTTAATAAAGTAAATAATATGATACCGCTCTTTTTGCGTCGAGGATTCAAAACTGTAGGTACTGATTGTGTCAGTAATTAAGTCCAGCTACTCGTAAGTACCTATCTAGATCGAATTTATTAATAATATTAATAATAATCTTACCTTTCGTCATCCTGAGGCAGGTTAAAAAAAGATAATTCGACATTGGAGTTATTATTTAAGCACCCGTATGCGATGCAGTACTTTTTGCCTTTTCGATTAGCCATATTCGTATAAGTGCGTATTTAAACAAAAACTTTGGCAGCGCACGGCGGCGTGCGTCGAGACGAGCGCTCGCGTGACACTCAACTGATTCGCCCCTTGCAAGGGGCAGCACATTATGAAGGCGATAGCGCGGAGTGTCACCGGCCTGTCGTTGGTCAAAAATTTCTTACCACCCATGTGTTTTTTTAAGTTTGGAAATAGATGGAAGTCCGACGGTGCCAAATCCGGCGAATAAGGCGGGTGGGGCAATAATTCAAACCCACAATTGTGAATTTCTGCCATCGATTTTAGTGACGTGTGCACACGTGCGTTGTCCTGGTGAAAGAGAACTTTTTTTGTCAACAATCCGGGTCTTTTTGGTCTATTCCCACTAGTTCCACCGACAGTTCTACTGGTGGAACTAGTGGGAATTTTTATTCCCACTAGTTCTATTATTCAACGGACTTTAGATAGTAGAACTAGTGGGACTGAATTTTTCGGTCTATTCCCACTAATTCCACTGGTAGAACTAGTGGGAATTTTTATTCCCACTAGTTCTATTATTCAGATAGTAGAACTAGTGGGACTGATTTTTTCCCAGTAGTTCAATTAGAATTTAATTGATAAAATAATTTAGTCTCACTAAAACAGTTAATGAACAATGTGTTTTCATAGCACGAAACGAGTTTACTTTTAATATATACGTATATATAAAATAATAATGCACGGGTTATTATTCTTCTTTTGCTTTAAAATTAATTACATTTTCATTTAAAATATCTGGCAACTGAATTAATGATCTACACTTGAAAGTTACTTCCTAAGAAAATTGCTCCTTCCGCCTAAATGTTATTATTAAAGGCAATTTTTTCATTAACTGTTTTAGTGAGACTAAATTATTTTATCAATTAAATTACAATTGAACTACTGGGAAAAAATCAGTCCCACTAGTTCTACTATCTCAATAATAGAACTAGTGGGAATAAAAATTCCCACTAGTTCTACCAGTGGAATTAGTGGGAATAGACCGAAAAATTCAGTCCCACTAGTTCTACTATCTAAAGTCCGTTGAATAATAGAACTAGTGGGAATAAAAATTCCCACTAGTTCCACCAGTAGAACTGTCGGTGGAACTAGTGGGAATAGACCGTCTTTTTACTTTCAGTTCCTCTCGAAATCGCCGTAAAAGTTCGCAATAATTGTCCGAGTTTATAGTGGTACCTTTCTGGAGATAGTCAACCATTATTACTCCCTTTGCGTCCCAGAAGACTGATGCCATGACTTTATTCGCCGACAAAATGGCCTTTGCCTTTTTGGGAGGCGGAGATCCAGCACGAACCCACTGCTTCGATTGCTGTTTAGTCTCGAGCATGTAGTGGTGGACCCATGTCTCATCCATAGTAACATATCTGTCCAAAAAGTCTTGAGGGTCAGCTTCATACAGGTCTAGACAGTCGCGTGAAATTGTTAGACGAGTGATTTTTTGTTCCACTGAAAGGAGCTTTGGAACCCATCTCGCCGACACCTTCGAAAAACCTAATTCGTTGACTATAATGTTTTGGGTTCTTTCATAGGAGATGCCCACGATGTCAGCTATTTCTCTTACTTTTAACCGTCGGTCTTTCATTATCATGTCGCATATAATTGCCACATTATGTGGATTGGTCGCAGTGGTTGGCCTTCTGGGACAAGGGTCATCTGCGATAGGTACTGATTCGTCCCCGCTTGAATTCAGCTGCCCACTTTTTTACCATCGTATATGATGGACAGGATTGCCCCAATGTACACTGCATATCTTCATAAATTTGTTTCGGAGTCAATCCTTTTTTATGAAGATATTTAATTACAGCACGTTGCTCCAAATTGTCCATTATCAAAAATCTGTTTACACGTATTTTTAAATCAGACGTAAAATTTATATTAAATTTCGTCTTCCAGTTAAAATTTCGCGGGATGAAAACTGAATAATGACAGTTCAAAACGGCGGCTGTTTTTTTTTAATTTTTTTTTTTTTAATGGTCAGGCCGCGAACTTTCCAATCAGCCCTCGTAAGTCAAATTTACGTGAAAAAAATGTCTAAAAATGCCTTTAATTTCACCAATGATTATTATGCGCTAAAAAGTAGAATGACCCAGATCTGCTCCCTAGCAGTTAGCGTACATGGAGTAGATCCGCTACTAAGCATACGAAAGGTAAGAGTATCTACCTCATCAGTAGCGATGATCTCGGCAGGTTTCAACTCGTCCTCGTGTTCCTCGGCGTCGAAGAACTCCGAAGCGGAGACACAGGAACTGCTGTAGCTCAGGGACTGGGGAAACGGACGCACCTGCTGAAGAGGAGTAACCTTTGAGGATACGAAATATCAAAGGACAGCTTCATACAAATTGACTTCGTCCCAAACTAAGCTCGAAGCTTGTACCATGGGTACTAAACAACGATAAACGTACGGATAAGGTCAAATTTTAGTTCCCACAGAAAAAAAATAACAAAGGTGTTGCGGTTAACGAAAAAGATTTGCAGCATTCAAATTATTTATACTTTCCACATTTAAAAGAAATCGGCTTTTTATAATGTATTGTAATCAAGATTCAAGGGTATAATTTGTTGATGGCAAACTTTATTTTGATATAAACTCTTTGTTGTATTAATTTAAAACGAGAAAACTGTGTTTGTATTCATAATTTATTTATTGCACTGGTATCATTGACTCGATACACCCGTGTCAACAAGTTGAGGGCCGCTTGATTGGCGTGCGACGTCACTTCACTCGCTTCGCTTTACAATTCGTGCTTCCGTCGTAATCGCTTTCCAGTGACTCATTTGTGCGATTTTAATTTCCATTATTTCTCGAATTTATTTTTATATCACGGTTAGCGCGAAATTATGAATCGTTGATATCCCCCCTGAAATGTCACTTTGACGGTGACGTAACTTTGTTTTCATTTTTTCTGTGAGAATAAAAATCCGACCTTAAATGTTTATTTAAATACAAAGAAAACACCCAAGACTCAAGGACTACCCATCATCATCATTCATCATCATTGCTTATGGCACTCGTTCAGCATGAATCAAAGGCTGATGTCCAGGTGTCTCAGCCAGTATGCTGCGGCAGCCGAAAATTTATGCAGCTCCTCCAGGAAAACAGCGAAGTAGGCAATCATTTACCATGAGATCGATGAGAGAAACCGAATCGCTATGATCATTTCTCTCGATTTCTCCAGGATCCCATCATCAGATGACAGTCGGACTCAAATAAAATAATAATTCTCCAATTCAGTCCCGCCGTCTTCGAGTAACCGGGGAACATAAGCACATACGAATGGCGAACCGTATTTGAAGTCAGATAAAAATAGCCTTAGTGAAATTCTACCACCTTGTAACACTCACCGTCTCAGAGTTGTTGACCGAAGATATCTCCGCGAGGTCCGACGCGTCGTGGATGCGCGACAGGCGCGAGCGCAGTTCTGTGTGCAAAACTTCACACGTCATTATTTTGACAATTTACACTTGGGTTACGCTAACCACATTTATGGGAAGGACAAGGGGAACCATCACACAGGCCTCCAGCCCACTATTTCTTCTATTTTTCCTTAATTAATAGCTTTGACTCCATGTTTTAACAAGATTTATTTCGTCAATGTCGAGTTATAGACAATCACCATGGAGTTATTAGAGAAACAAGTCCATGGATATCACACACGAGAACAATTATTATTCGGTTAAAGATCTGAGATTGATTTTTAAATACTGAATATATTGAACAAATGTCTATTATATTGTTATTTACCTGAACTTTAAATAGAAGTTTTTTTAAGGTCGCTTTCAAGGCTGATATTTTAATGGTTTAATCAATATTTCGACAGCATTATTCATATATTGAAAGTCAAGAAAATCGCATTTGCACAATTAAACTCAAGAGTAGCTGTACATTTTAGTACAGTCTACTACAAATATATGTATCCTAAACGTGAACTTCTCTTCGACTGTACCTTATCGCAGTAAGTTATTATTTGAATTTAGTATATGAATAGCTGCAACAAGATACTAAAATTGCAAGTAATTAGCGTGCAATCCATCCACCAAAATCAATCTTAGTCCTAAACCTGTTACCACCTAATGTTGCGTATAGGCATCTTCCATTGCACTCCATTCTCTACGGCCAGCATCAATCTTAGTAGGGGGTAGAAGCACTATACTCTGATTATTCTAATATGATGCCTGTGACAGCCGTATTTCGTACCTAATTTCAATCATTTACTATACTCACAAGCGAGCTGTTAAAAATTAGGCAATTCCATATTTAAATTCCTGGAAGGCATCGCTAGGTTTGTACAGATGTATAGGTGAAAAACTTAAGTAAATTACCTCTTGCATGTAGTGGTTATTACTTGCATTTCAAATATAGAATTTCGAACGGTATACAGAATACAGATGTCTTACATGCAATAGGTAATTTACTTTAGTTTTTCACCTATAGTATTTATGTAAAGTTAAAGAAACAAGTGTAAGAACTGTCACAGGCATCATATTAGAATAATCAGAGTATAGTGCCAGAAGAGGGCTCACCGGAATTCTGCTGCAGCGCGGAGCTGAGGTTAGTTCTGAGCGCCGCCACCACGGCCCCGCCCGGCGCCACCGGCGCGTCCGCCGCGTCCATGGCGGCGCGCAGGCGGCCTCGCTCGCATACCTTTGGGAAAACATATTGATTTCAACTTTACAACGCCATACATACATACATACATTAAATCACGCCTGTTTCACAGAGGGGTAGGCAGAGACCACTTCTTTCCACTTGCTACGATCTTGACAAATTTCTTTCGCTTCTTCCACATTCATACATCGAGTCATGCACGCACGTCGGTTTCGGGTACTTAAGATTTAGCCCTTTTCCAGTATTTCACCGATTTGACTCGAAAAAGTACGCCTAGGGCGGCCCCATCCGACCCGTTTCGTCAATCTTCTTTCATCCATCCTTTTCAAATGACCGAACCATCGAAGCATGCCCTTTTCAATCTTAGTCAATACATCTTCTTTTATTCCACATTTCTCTCTGACTTCATAACGCCATTGATTTACAGTTGTCAACCGTGACGGTTTTGTCCATACAAAACCGTCACGGTTGACAACTGTAAATCCTTCACGAGTAAAAACCCTGAATTGTGTGTCAGAATATTCACGTTGCTTTTTTGGTATCTTTAGCAACTTTTGTATTTGAAGTAATGTTTGTTGTGAGATATTTTCGTGACAACAGGTCTTTTTCCAGAATTTAGTGGTTTTGTTTGCCTGTTTGTCACGATTTAATGTTTTTTTCTTTCTTTCAAAAAGTTAAGAGCCATCTTGCGAGAGCTGCAAGGCAACGTCGCATTCTTTAGTTTTTTTTTAACTGCCAATTAATTGTATCACCTCGTAATGAAAGAAACAGTTTTCGTAATTGCCATTGTAAGCGTTTTATTTTTGTTTAAGATTTTTAGTATTTTCGTAGAAAACTTTGAGGTTTTTAATAACGTTAATTTTACGTCAAGTCCCATTTAACTAAATCTTACCAAAGTAGAAACGACACTCTTCAAGCTGGCGACCAGATCCTTGGCCAGCACCGTAAAGTCCTCCCTGAGCTGGTGGTCGGGGGTAAGGCTGGTGATGGACGCGGGCCCGCCGGTCGCCAGGGCTTCCGCGCCGGGGAGGGACTGAGGGCGCGCGGCGGCACACGCTGCAAGGATCAGCTCGGTTACTGTTGCTGATAGACTTGAGGTAGTTGAGCATTCGTTTGATCCACGAAAAAGGCATTATTCGTTCGCAACTATAGACGTACAACTTAACTGAGAGCTCGGGGTAAGCATATGCGAGAAGAGGGCGATAGTGACTAGTTGAGCTTTAGACACATCGTAAACTTTATTTTTAGTTTTGGGATTTCGATATATTGCGAATCTCGTAGACAAAAATTCTGGTAGGTATTTCGGGAATTAGTGTTTGAACTTTTTAAAGGAGGAATTCTAGCCGAGCGGTGTCATATTTCGGCGATTCCGTGAAAGTGAACTGATGTGATCAATTTTAAGTTATTTTTATTGTGAATGTTTGCCTGTAAGGTGTTTTTTAAATATGGGCCTCGTTGCCTGAAAAAAGGTTCTGTATATTGTATAAAATTGTATTTATCGTACCTCACGCCCATCTTCCATGCTTACTCCAATTCTCTTAGTTGTACGCCTATAGTTCGAACGGAACAACCAATGGATATGCACATACCGTCTAGCGAATGCTCAAGTCTACCAGGCCCTTTCATATTTCTTGGATAATGGAGTTTTTAATAATGCTTCCTATTGTCATATTATATGTCGTGGCGACAGATGGAATTACAATATATTCAAGCGACTACTACAATGAGAAACATTTGTTGGGTTTACATAGTTCCCAATGTTACTTCAAACAACGCTTGTTGCTGAAGAAGTGATAGAATGAGAGCAAAATAGGCTATAGCCGTGCCAATGCTTGGCTGGTAACAAATTTTGAACATAACAGCATGGTATGAATTAGCTCTTAAAGAAAGCTCTCTAATTTTAATAAAATACAATAGCTTTTTAAACATGATTGAAAGCTACAGGCAGAAATCTAAAAACTTACAGCTTTTTTGAATAGTCTCGTAGTTCTATTGTCAGTTCGAATGATGGAACTAGTGGACATTTTAACCAGCATTTTCATTATTTAAAGTTTTATAATGGTAGTAATGGGCTGTCGCACTAATTCCATCAATAAAAGTAACAACTGAATTTATTTTCTGTAAGATCAGCACTCTATTTTACCATCTTGGCAATGTCATGTGACATGTGACTATTCAACACAAGCTAAACACACATTAACAACAACACAACAAGCTTTCACATCAGTCGGATTCATATCAGCTGCGCCATGTACACTGAAATGCAACCTGTCACTTGTCATTGTCAGGAATACCACCTTGACAAATTGACATGTAACTATTCAGCCGTATACATTGTAAAGTTAACACGCTACTTCACTGGGTTTCACATAACATAAGCTGCGCCATATAGACTGAAATGTCACCTATCACCTGTCACTGTCATTGTCAAGATGGTGAAATAGGCGGCAGTTCATACGGAGGAACATGAAAGTCATAACAGCGGCGTCACCGTCAGCGTGTTACAGTTTTATAGAAAAATTGTTATATTTTCAAATCGAACATGATAACACAATGTACCTACCTACCTGAGTAAACATTTTAGGCTACTCTAGCGATAGCAAAAAAAATGAATCATGCAGGATATAATGAACGTGGATAAAAATATAATGCTTATGACTTATGATATACACAAGAAATGTAGTCTGTTTCGGGATTAAAATGCTTTAGGCATGGTTTACTTTTTAAATGTGCGAAGTGTGAATGTACGAGTATATCTTAGTGAGGAATTTAAATGTAGTAAGAACTTTCAAGATTAAATACCATTTCTTAACAATCGTGATCCATTATTTCCCTTAAGACTGCGCTGAGCAAACGCCGAGCGTCCAGTGGCGCCTTCATTACTATTATTGTGTTTTCTAATTAACTGAAGAATTTCCTTGAAATCAGACGATACGTTTTTGTAGTGCAAGTAAAAACACAATTTATGGAATACGTAACACACTTTAATAACAATTAACCTTTGAGTAGTCAGCTTAACGGGGAAAGGTGTCCACTTTTTCCGTTAAGTTGATAATTCGAAGGTAAATTTTTATTAAACTATCTGATATACCCTATACGTTGTGATTTCATTTGTAGTACAAAAAAGTACCGACCAATTTCAAGAAAATACTTTAGTTTATTAGAAAACACAATAATAGTAATGAGGGCGCCACTGGACGCTCGGCGTTTGCTCGGTGCAGTCTTAACTGACAATAGAACTATTTGACGGATATACTATAATTCTATCAAGGTTTATAGCGTGAAATTGACTCAAGTACACATTACGTATGATTGAATTTAGCTGTGGGTTTTAACTGTATTTTCGTGTAAGTGCCCCTAGTAACCTAAAATCTATTTCAGGTACACTTTTTCTTCAAATTATTGATCAGAATATAGAAATGTCGCTGTTGTAGTGAATCTAGCAAAAAAATACAATAGATTTAAAAAAGATGATTACTTACTTAATATTTAATGAATATTTACAAAATTATATTGTTTTCGTGAAAATAAACCTTTAGTCTACTACATAGCCGAACTATGTGTGTTCTATTCACCTACATTCGCTACACTACTCTGTATAATTATTTTAATTATAATTACTGCCGTGATGCCAAAGAACTGCATAGTAATAGTATAAGCATTTTAAATTTAATAAAGTTACCAATAGGGTATAAAATGCTTCGACTACCACATTGCAGTTAAGCTTTTTGGTATGACGGCAGACAATTTATGCTGTACCTTGCACGCAATAGCGAGACGTAGCGTTCGCCGACAGGGTACACCGCTGACCTAAATTTGTAATATTTCTAATATATAACTTGATTCTATGTCCAAACAGAATAGTAGGTTGATGTGTTAATATTAAGTTTCATACAGATTTCTGAAAGTCAACTGAACTAGCTTCTTATCGATATGTTTTTGTTTCCATGATCTGTGATAATTTAACGTAAATCAAGGTGGGAGTCATTTCAAAGGTAGTAAAACATGTATTCAATTATGAAATCATTTAAAAAAAAATACGCTAAGGAAGGTCAACGACATCCATGGACATTGCAACACCTGGAGATGCGCTGCCGGCTTGGAGTATAAATTTGATCAATGAACATAATTAAATTATACCTAGATTAAAGTAAATTTATGTGATTAAATTGAATGGAGCCTAACCTAAATAAGACAATCCCTTGAAACTTATAATAGTAGTTTATGAAATTGTTGCATAATGAGGGGTATTAAAACACGAGTGTGTGTGTTTAAGAACCGAGCCGCTAGGCGAGGTTTTTAATACTATCACACGAGTGTTATAATACCTAGTTATGTGCAGTTTCATACACTTCTTTATCTACTCTCATACATTACAACAAAACGGGTTCAATGAATGGCGCCAAAACCTAGCACATCACCGCGTATGCGTTAAAGCATGTGTCACAGACAAGTTAAAATTGGAATGGGATCTTTTTGTAATGCTGTAAAAATGACGCGAACCGCATGTGCGTTCAATTATAAAAAAAAATGATATGGACCCTCGTTGGTGACATTAACTTTTTGGATTAACTTGTATCGTAATGGTAAAAAAATCACTTTATAACATTATTTTGTTAGAGAAATAATGTTTTTTTTTTGGTATTGTGTTTATAAAGTATGCCAATATAAATTCGTTTTGAAGTTTATAATTCGAACTATACGATATGAGAGTAGATAAATATAACAATGAATTACCTCGTCCATAAAAAAATAAGATCTTAATATTTAGCAGCGGGTGCTTTGGCTGTTGACAAAAATAAAGGGATAATGTGTACAACTGAATGTTCATAGTCAAAAACCATGACTCACTTATACGTTGCTCCTCGCATTCTCTTAAAAATTTAGTTATATATAAGCACACCAATCTTGCTATAGGCACCAATATACCAGTGTCACCCCCACTATCACTTGACATTTTACACGTAAAATATTGTAAATTTACAATTTTTTCCACACTTAAATCATCACTACCGTTATATGCTGATGCAAATTAATGACTAAAACGTCTAAAACTTATCTCTTGTTCTTACTATAATAATAATCTAAGTGAGTAGCAAGTAGTAGAAAATTTAACTTTACTCTAACGGTATAGAATTGAAATTACGATAGAGTATTAAAGCAAGGTTATCAGCGTAGAATTTAGAGGTGTACTAGTGTTGCTTATATTGAATTGTCGATTATAAGATTTAAGCTCGTAACGAAACGCGTAAATCCATACTAATATTATAAATGCAAAAGTGTGTCTGTCTGTCTGCCTGTTACCTCTTCACGCTTAAACCGCTGAACCGACTTAGGTGAATTTTGGTGCAAAGATAGTTTGAATCTTGGGAAAGGACATAGGATAGTTTTTTCCCGAAATTCATCCCCTAAGGGGGTGAAATAGAGGGTGGAAATTTGTATGAAGCTACGATATAAACGAGTTCCACGCGGACGGAGTCGCGGGCAGAAGCTAGTTGTAAAATAAAAACGCCATTGAAATAGTAGCATATCATTAACAAGATCCATTGCAAACGAAATAAATTGTAATTTCCCTTGTTTTTTATGACTGGCAATTAAATTAAATAATTACTTTATTATATCCATCATAGTCATATTCCATTGGTAAAATGCGTTGTATGTTTTGTCCTAATTTTCATTTGACCTAAACTGGTTAAACAAGTTTTTACGATTTGCAAAAATACCTATAATTAGGTTAAGTTACAGTTGTATTATAACAACCCTAAAAACGTAAAAAAACAGACAGAATTGGTTTTAGGATAAACGAACATTCGGACAAACGATACATTACGACAAATCGTCGGTGACACTGTTAAAACGCGTAAGTAACAAATTTAATGAAGGGCAAAATGCACCTTACTGACTTAACTAGTACAGTAAAACATAACTGATATGGCTTACCGATGTACCTGCCCAGACGAATTTTCGAAGCGCGGGAACCAATCGGCATGATCCAAGCTTTGCGCGTCTGTATTCTGTGCTATTATTGGTTATGAGCGACGCCATGTTGACGCACGCCGGCGTGTCATTGTCAGCCGTCAAACGTGCGTGAGTGAGATGGAAAGCATAGATGCAATTTAATTTGCACCTTATAATTATTACTTACAAGTCTGAACGTGGGGTTTAATCGTGCTTTCGGAAATCATCGGAATCGTTGTTCGTGTCTGCGCGAACGAAGATTCACGACACGCCATATAAATTGTTTTCTATTGAAAGGTGCTTTTTGTTCCTTATTTTTGTTTGTTACGCGGTTTACCAGTATCACCGACGAAATGTAGATTAGGGAACCCTTAATTCTACGTCTATACCAGAAAAATATCATCAGAATTCCTTCAACCGTGCCCATCTCTATCTAAAACATACAAATGCGCAACTAAAAACCAAAGAAGGCAATAAAGTGTGTATCGTGTTGTGTTAGGGTCTAAAGTCACTTGTTGGCGAGAACTAAAGATCAATAACTAGATAATGTTTATCTTAGATAGCGCGAGAGTAGATTACATGATCAAGGTTGATTCAGTGACTTCGTCTTACTTAGGTAAGATACTTTACATTCATACAGGCCCTTTTTGAAACATATAAATACATTAATAACCAAGTAATCCCCAACTTAGCCCTAAGCTTGTACTATGGGTACTATTAAATAACGATGTAAATACATAAATAGATAAATAAATACTTGAATATAAGGTTTATGAAAGTGGCGTGGCGTGGACGTGTGACGGTCGCGGAAAGTCAAAGTAACATAATATAAACCTTAATTGTACGTAGCATAGCGTTGTTTTTATCGTAATGAGAAATGCGCCCGCGCCTCCAGGCGACGTCCCGTCAATCAATCAATCAATCAATCATTTATTTGCGAAAATACAGTATTTAAATAGGTCTTACATTTTAATTGGTTCATTGTATTCACCAACAAGGATTATTATTATAACCCTAATTAGTTTTGCCATTAAATTTACATATTTTATACTACGAGTAGATTACTACATTTTATTACTAATTATATTTCAATTCAATTTACATGTCAAAAATTCATTTACAGTGTAAAAACAGTGTTTTAGAAGCCAAGCGCCACCGCCGCAAACAATTCTCCTTACGATAAAAATCACGCTACGCTACGTACTATTAAGATTTATATTGTGTTATTTTGACTATCCGCGACCGTCACACGTCCTCGCCACACCACTTATGTATAAACCTTATATTCAAGTATTTATTTATGTATGTATAAGGCTACTTAATTAAAAATGCACGCGCTACAATGTGTTTTGTACGCACTGACGGGACTACTTAATCTCGCCGCTTGGATATCACTCGACAGTCCGCACGACCGGCGTTGTTTACAGAATCTAAGTATTTATATCGTTGCCTAGTAGTACCCATAGTACAAACCTAGGGCTTAAGTTCGGATTACTAGGTTTAATTTGTGTGAGTTTGGCCTCTAATGTTTATTTATTTCCTCCACTTCTGTATAAACCGCACTGAGGCCTATAGACATTTTCCATCTCAAGAGGCGTTGCCCCCCCGAGATCTAAGATGCCTCTATTCTAGAAATTTCTCCAGTTTTCTTAACTCACACCGGAACACAAAGCACTGCTTGACAGCACGTAAGTAGGGTAAATGCTTTATATTATGATGAACAGACCTAGAAATATTCGGGGCAAAATGATTTGACAGCTAGGGATTGCCTATATCGATAAACTCAATTATCGATGCTTTTCCCATATATTAGTGATCGCTCCAAGTCTTGTTTGTAAAAATAAAATATGATTGAAAGTATGCAATGAAACAAAATAGCAAAATGATTCTGGTTATTCTTTATTTTAAAAGAATTTTTTAACCTTCACTCATCATCATCATCATATATTTTTTCCGTATTGTGAATTTCCGAATGACTGTCCCATTTACTATTGTTAAAATAAACGACTAGAATTTGTTAGGAGTAAAAACAATATGACGATGATGAGTGAAGGTTATTAATCCTTTTAAAATAAAGAATGACCAGAATTATGTTGCTGTTTTGTTTAATTTGCATACTTTAAAAAATAAACTATTTTTACAATCTAAACTTGGAGCGATCACTACTATATGGGAAAAGCATCGATACTTAAGTTTATCGATATAGGCAATCCCTAGCTGTCATTTAGTTTTGCCCCGTATATTTCTAGGTCTGATGATGAAGATATAAAATTGCTCCCAGGGTCTTGCCTGGTTTAGTACATGCAGTTCAAACGCTCACTCGACACTCAAGATAATGTTCTGACGATTAAACAGCATTTGAATGAACGAGTTGTCAAAAAGATTATATATACAATTGAAAAAAAATGGTGTAATGTGTCGATAAGGAAAAAAAGGGGTAAAAATAAAAATGAGATCTTACGAACTAGAGTAGAGGCCAGAAATGTAGAAAGAAACGCTGGAAGTCAATAAGAAAAGTATTTGTTAGAGCAGGAAGGAAGTTTGCTCGACTGGGCGCCGAGCGTAGGGTTGGAATACAGATAAAATATAGCTTAAAATAGGTGCATACGTTTTTTGAACTAGCTTTATATCTTGTGAGCAAATCATACTCTGTCTACATTGAAAGGTTAATTTTTGTGTTGTTTATAAGAACTACAGCCCGTAGACTTTTAAATCGCAATAATAATAGTACTTAGTCATATAATGATGACTCTTGAGAGTTGCCAGTTTACAAAGTACTTACGTTCAAATAGTTTTCGAATGCCTCGGCTTTTAAAACTAAACTTAGTCAATTCAAAATGAGCATAATCTATGTAGAAAATTCGATTTGGTGGTTTTTTTAGATAATACTTTATTGCAAAATTTTCATATAGATTTAAAATCGATTTTTTAATCTTAATTTAGGGACATATCCGACACGGTTGACAGCAATAAATAGACACAAGATTGCAATACGTAAGGTTGAAATTAGCGCTAGTTTGGAGCTGTTATCGACGACTTTTGTATAAATCAAAGTGCGTAAATGGTTAAAAATTCAATGATACGTTCAATATAATCTCGACGTTCAATATATATATCAGAGTATACGTGCCTAATACGAATAATAATAATTTTATATTTGATTTGCTTTTCCTAAAGTAACTTATAGACGAGCATTTAAGAACAAAATGAAGCTAATAAGTTGAGCGTTCGCGGAACGCTTATTTCGGTGAGCATTCTAGTGATAGTGCCATGTCTTTGAAGATAGGCATTTTTAAACGCAGAATAAAACAACAAAAAAGTCTACGGGCGAAAGTATCAATATAATTTATTATTTTAACATTTTAAATTAGCGAGACGTTTCTTATTAGCTTCATTTTGTGATACTACACCAAGCCTGTCGTTACAGATAGCAAAATACATGGCTATGATTTAATTACATTTGATTTAAAAAATTACACTAACGGGGTTACGTTTATTGTTTACTTAGTATAAAACGAAGTCATGTTCAGGGTGGGTAAGATTTTTAGATACTTTTCGTAAGTTTTTTTGGCTCCACTTTTTTATATATAATAATTAATAATACTCGATATCAATAAAAAAAAGTTTCTACCCCGAGCAAGATTGCGACAGTCTTATGTTTTTCCGTGAAAATTCCGACCTCTGTCAATGTTAGAATCTCTAGTATTGCCTCCTTATAACAGTTGTAACTAACTATTTCAACGCCAATAAAGTATAAAATCAAATGGAATATCAAGTCATAGTAGTTTGGTCTGGCAATTCCCTCGAGCCACGCTCAAACTTACCAATTTCGAAGAATCCTGGCAAAGACATAATTTAAAACGGCTAAGTTTACTAATGAAAACCATAGAGTGAAACGCAATATTTTATTTTTAAAACGACGAGACGTACACGATTCTTCACAAAACGGGCACAATTCCTGGTCGACGCTTGGGACGGGATTGGGAAACGGATTGTAGGTTTATAATTGTTAACTATAAAAACAGAAAAAGGAAGGGTTATAACATGCACATCGTTTGTTTAACCAAAAAAAAAGTTTTTTTTCCTTTTGTTTCTTACCCTGGGTCTTTCTAAACGATAATATTGCCATATTGCCTTTGAAATTTGATCGTATTGTCTTTGTGACGACATTATTTACGCGACAGTAATATAATGGCCGAGTTAAAAACAGTACAATAACATTTCAAAAGCAATATAGTTTCACCGAGTAGAATAGAGCCAACGAATTGGGAATAATTTCAGACAACATACTATTGTAGACGCGTCAGGCCGTACAGAATGTATTGAATAAACAAATTACATCGTATTTCGTTAGATTTATCTTTCTCAGTTAGCTTCAGTACCCATCGATAAGCTATAGGTGTACAACTAACCGGGGTATGCATGAGGTACGGGGGGAGGGCAACGGTGACGTCTTGCTTTATCGTACCTCAACCCCGCACCTCACGCCTATTTTAACTGTCAAATAAATTGCACTCCTGTAGCTGAGAAAGCAAGATAAAACCGAACATATCCGAACAAATGTGATGTCCAGGTTTCGGAGTTTTCATAGCACAGTACGACGAAAGAGAGCTATGGAGTCGATTTTACATTAAATTCAACTCTTACTCATTTCTTTATTTAATTCCACTATGCTTTTATATTCGCACTGAGCCCCTGAATAAATCTGCTAAGCTAAGTAAAGAAAGATTACAATTATAATTAATTGCATTGTTAAAAGTGAAAGTTATTACTTATCCATTTATATAATATAATCAAATTTTGCAATTAAATAAACGAATGAGTATGAGTACGAATTGAATTTTAATGTTAATGTCGACTCCACAGCTCTCTTTCGTCTTACCGTGCTATGAAAACTGCGAACCCTGATGATGTCTTTTGATTATTCAATACATTTGTTTTTTTCCTGCGAAATTAGGTTTAAAAGAAAGTCTTATGCATGTTTTAACCACAGAAATAAGCGTTATAAAGCATCTACAAACGATGTGTAAATTACGAGGATACCGAAATAACAACAACAAGACAGTACAGTCTGTGAGTACTTAGAAGGTGCCTCGGGTTTGTAATTCTCTCATTCGCTATTAATAAAAGCGAGTGAGAGACAAGTACAAACCAGGAACACTTTCTAAGAACTATCGGACTGTATATGACTAAAATGACAATTGATAACAGAACCTTTTTTTTAAAGGTGTTCTTATAGAAGGTTTTCTCAAAAGCATCCTATTTTTTTTAATTATTATCAATATTTGCTATGTCCGATTGTGACTAGTGGTCGTAATGACGTCATTTTGTTTGTAACAGCGTTACGTAGCACTAGATTTGACGTAGAAAATACTATGTGGGGCGTTTAAGTTTTTTAGCAATTACGAGAAACTTGTTTCTTTATTTTCTTGGTCAATAACCTTACCTGGACCTTGTGATTATCGGTGAGAACCTGTAATTAGCTCTGAGTATCTAGTTTTAAGTTATTGTTTAGTTCTTTAAATAATGTTCTATAAATAAAAACAATAGAAAAAAATATACTTACTTTTGAGACAAACGTCAATAACCATGTTTTTTTTAGAACATCTTTTAAAAAAGTTCTTGTTATCAATTTTGTTCATCTGCATTAATAATCAAATTAATTATTTTGAACGCAATTAGGTATATTTTTTTACAAAAAAGAACATGTTTAATTAATAGAAAGCTTAACTTATCCTGTAATCTACACATCAAAATCTACCACCACCAACAATATCACTGTTCTCAATCAAAAGAACGCATCTGCAATACATTCGTCCTACCAAATTACACATTTTTCTGTAGCAATAAAGTTTAACTACTAACAAAAAAGTTATAGCATTATTAATATTATTATGAATTACTATAATCGTAATTGGTGAGAAACAATTTAAGGTGCGCCCTTTTAGTTATAAGTTTCCTAGTACAACAGTAACGCTATATGAAGTGCGTAATATAGCGGTAATTGACGTCACTAAAACGTCTATGTAATCAAATTGGGATTGATTCCTTGAAAACGCTTTTAAATAACCCTAGTTCCTACGTCTAACAATAAGTAAATGTCAAGTCATAAAAATCTGTAATTTTCTAGGGTCTATTCCGACTAGTTCCATTGATGGAAATAGTTGGACTTTTTTTCCCAGCAGTTACATTCAACGAAGAGGGTTTCCTTAAAGGAACTTTATGGAACTACCTGGACTTTGTTTTCCAAGTAGTAACATTATATTAATGTAAGTACTGGGAATAAAAAGTCCAATTAGTTCCATCAATGGAACTAATAATGGAACTAGTCGGAATAGACCCTAGAAAAATTACAGATTTTTATGACTTGACATTTGCTTATTGTTAGACGTCTGTTCCACCGAAGATTCTTTCAGGAACTAGGTTTATTAATTTGAAATGGAAATAGCTTATACCCCGGATTATAGGCTATTTAAAAGTTCCGAAGGGAATAACGATAATAAAAATCTACGTGGACGAAGTCGCGGACAAAAGCTGGTATGTAATTTAACAAAAACGTGGAAAATAATGTTATTTTTCTAATTAATTCTCAGTGACGTAACCGCTACATTACACCCCTCAAATAACGGTACCGCTTCCTTAGCTCCCGATAATTGTCACATTAAATACATAATTAAGTTTATGTGTGAGTGAATTGTTAAGTCTTACCTATAGGCAGAGAAGCGGCTGAGTTGGTCATGGAAGAGGCCCCCCCGCCGGGGGAGGGGGGCGCGGTTAGAGTGGACAGCGCCTATAGAACAAAAAAATACGATAAATTTTAGTCATACGGTGATGAGCATACGTCGCACTCCAGCGGGCACGTCATTTGTTAAGGTTTACAAAAAAAAGGGAATAATTACTGGTATGCGTACTTAGTATTTGTACCTACCTGGTATTTATACTAGGTGGCGGCGACAAGGTAAAGGTTTGGGTAAAAGTGTTGTCATTTGTAAAAGTCATACATTTTCAAGGTGAGCGGCCATTAGTACATACATACATACATACATACAAAGCTCACGCCTTTATTCCCAGAGTGGGGTAGGCAGAGCTACAGAATTACTAACAACTCTAAAAACTTGTTAATAATTCTGTAACCACATTTTGCACAATTAGGCTAAGATGTTTACCAGTGTATTAAGTGACAGGTTTCAAGCAAAATTAGTAAAAGTGGTAAATTATGATATAATTATTCAAAATAAACATGTTTGGTTATGTAATGTAATGTAATGCTCTTAAGTGCATCGGAGCCGAGATATTTAATATTCTTACCTGGGCGTACTTTTAGTACCAAAAACTGAACACTTAAATCTTAAATATCTCGGCCCCGATATTATTAAACGCCATTACATATATCTATGTGTATTTCAAGATCCTCTAAATAACTATGTAAAAATCATACATGACCACTGAAAAAAAAGACAATATTCTTCAAACAAATTTACCCAATGCTCTTTGTTGTGTTGACAACTTTGGCACTATTGTCTTGTTAAATTTACTGTTTACATGATTTGTAATGTGCTGTTGATATCCTTAATAAATAAATAAATAATAAATAAATAATAACATCAATTGACACAGACTATACGTACCATGTGCGATCCGGTGACGTCGAGCGCGGGCGGCGCCAGCTCGACGGAGGCGCACTTAGTGCTGGACTTCTTCTTGCGGAGCCCGAACTTGCGCCGGTCCTTCTTCACGTTCGGAGACGCGCCCTCGAGCGAGACCTGCTTTAAAACCAACCCAACATTAGTCTAACCAAGTTCTACCTAAAGTCCATACCAATTAACTTGTCCTAGTTAGTAAACACTTTTATAACCTCCAAATGTAACGTTTTTGGCTTAAACGGTAATTTCTGATGAATAAAGCAACAAGGTGGTCAAACTAGGCGAGCACGCGTTCAAGTGAGGTGGGAGACAAATCTAGTGATTATGTAGATTATTTTGTTAGATACGGTATGAATGAGAGAATAGGACAGAGAGCGTAGGAATGATATTAACAAGGACAAGGACCAATGTCGTCATATTTGTCATATTCTCTCGCATGGTTCCCCTATGAAATCTCTAATCGTCATTTGTCCTGATGCATCGTTTGTCCGAATTTTCGTTTATCCTATGGCCATTTCCGCTTTTTTTTTCGTGTTATACAACCCTAACCTAACCAAACTGCATATATAATTGCACATCTTAAAAAGTTGCCTGACTCCAGATTAGGGCAAATGAAAATTCGGACAAACTATTTTCCTGATCATCTCTATTTTACATCATGGATGGTTTCGTTTATGACAAAATTGAAATACATACATAAGGTCATGCCTTTATTCCCAGAGTGGGGTAAGGCAGAGCTACAGAATTACTAACAACTCTAAAAACTTGTAAATAATACTGTAACAACATTTGCACAATCAGGCTAAGATGTTTACCAGTGTATTAGTGACAGGTTGCAAGCCCATCGCCTAACAGTACTACAAGCCTATATTCCCTTAGTCGTCTCTTACGGCTTCCACGGGAGGACATGGAGTGGCACTATTCTAACCCGGCAACCACACAGAATTGAAATTTTAAGCGAAAAGGGAGCATTTTGAGGTTATAAAAGTGTTTACTAAAAAAGACAAGCCAGATTGTATGGAGTATAATACACTCCCACTTGTTTAGGTACTCCAATAATGTCAACAAACCAAACCACGTGGTTTCAACCTTTTTAACACCAAACAGCGAAGTAATACGACGTGTCTCAGATCACGGTCTTGGGGCGTATGAAGTTTGACGGCAATTGCCGTCATTGGCGTCAGTGCCACGAATCTACCGGCTTCGGCGCTCAAAAGGCAATCAAAAAAGTTTTGTCGAGTTATGACGTATCAGTGTTCTGCTTCTATTGACGATCTATATCACGTGTTTTTTTTTGTTTAAAGGACAATACAAAAAAAACCCGGCGTCGATTAAAACAAGTCAGGTCTAATGACATAGAGCATAAGCCTCGCATAGCTCTGGTGGATATTCACCCTAATATCCCTCTATTTCACCATTCTGACATTGACAGGTGACATTTCAGTGTACATTCATTGCAGAGTCCTTGCATTGTAGAGTAATCACTGGGATTCATCAGCTATGTCACCCAATAGTATAATTCGCCAAATCGTGTTATTCCTAGATATTGCATTTAACATAACCTAACCTAATCCTATGCCTAGGAATTTTATGATCTGACGTATTATAAGATCGGCGACGACATAATTGTTTATGAATTCCAGCAATGTGTACCGAATTGTCACCTGTCGCCTGTAATTGTCAGGATGGTGTAATAGGGGCCAATTTTAAATATTTAACTGCTGTATACATAGATTTCGGAGTTCAGTCCATGTTTTTTGGCATTGTCCTTTATTTCAGTACCTAACGAATGGAGTGTAATAGTACATTGTGTATTAAGGGTGGTAAAGAAAGAATTACAAACGAGAGTCTGTTAGAAGCCCGAAGCCGAAGGCTGAGTGCTTTAATGACTCGAGCTTTGTATTTCCTTTACCACCCGTGTAACATACAATGTTTTTCATCACAATTGCGAGGAAATGAAATAAAATCAGACAAAAGATCATATTTTTAACTTATTAGCGGCAGACTACGTCATTGTCTGTGACTTACCACAGATAATGTCAAACGTGTTCGGAGTCCGATTCTAGTGACATAACTATGAGATCAATAGTTTATTATGCGAGATTGTTAGGAAATAGTATTCAACTGACATTTCATCTCGAATGAAACTTCATATCGAATGGCACAAGAATTGGGGTCCTGACGTATTGTGATAGTTCGAGTCCACGTATAATATTTAAAAAAAAAAGCTATTACGCACTTAAGTAACGTAATGGTAAAAAAAAGGCCCGCGGGTATTATTTTGGATTTACGGTCGATTTTTCTAGCATGTTAGGACACTATTTACGAGCAAGTGTGATGAAAAATAGCTTTCAACTTTTTTAAGTTTAATGATACATATGAGCATTTATTAATAATAATGACCGTTATAGTGGTATTTGAGTCTCTTTTGATGTCTAACCTATAGTGAGTGACAACTGAAATAGGCAAAGGTGTAAAAATACAATAAGAAATGCTACAATACAAGAATTCCTTTCCTACATAAAATGTAATGTCGACTTTATTACATTTTCTACCTTGAGCAACATTATACTCTTCATTAACTTAAAATAATTTAATACAATATGAGAAAACAATCATTTAAGTAAAGACTAACCTCCTTATTCATAAACTGACTATAAACCTATTTTAGTTAAAGTATTCTATGTCCCTTTCCGTCACACTCAAATGTCATAATGCCAGGTAAGGACACAGCATATTTAAAGCACACTTTAGTTATTGCGCGTTTATGAATAAGTGGTTTTATATCGAAATACTTTTCAAAATATAAATTGTAGTAAAATAAAAGATACCGAATACTAGCCATATATAGAAATACCAAACAGACGTCACGTAATTTTTCATTTTCTTCGAGTTTCGTTATAAAACATCTACTTCCACTTTACTTAATAACACCTGAAAATAGAATAAGGGGGTTGCAAAAGAGGAGTGATGAAATGAGTAGGTACGGTCACGAGCGTTAATTTGGAACCCATTTCGAGAAAAATATGCTTGAAGTCGTCAATGTCATTAGAGATGTCAAGTCATTTGCAACTTTTAGGAAACTCAACCTTACTGTTGTGGAATGTCAGATTGACTTTGGACCTAAGGTGGGTACCCAGTTTAATCTTGTGACTGTACAGTCAAAGACATAAATTTGGTTGAGATTGCTTTAAGTTACAAATGACTTGACATCTCTAATGACATTGACGACTTCAAGCATATTTTTTTTGAAATGGGTCACAAACTAACGTTCATGACTGTATGTTTTAAACTATTGAACTGATTCATATGAATATGTCTAAATTGTCTAACTTGTACGATTCGTAAATAGTGCGAGAACAAGCTTCACAATGAGGGTTCCTTTTATACCATTTTGGTACGGAACCCAAATTATAAAGGAACCACACTGAAGCTGCCTAAATCTTATTTAGCGCCTTGTCAGTTCTGTTCTGAACGCAGTATGTACCAGGATCCCATGGAAGGCTAGGAGGTAACTCACGTCAGTGTCGTGATGCAGCTGCTGCTGCAGCTCCAGCGCGTCCAGCAGCCGATGCAACTGCTGCACCGACAGCTGCGCCTGGCCCAGCTCACGGGATGCACTCTCCAGTGGCCCGCCAGATTCTGCAACATAAGGATAATTAGACAAATTGCTACTGTTGACTTTCTAAAGTGTTGTCAACTGGTCACAAAAGGAAAAGCTGGTAAACTCTAGTCTTAACCAACTCTTAAGTAAGTCCTTAATATTATTAGATATGTGACTTTTAACCATTGTCAACTGTCACTTTCGACGAGGCGGTTGCTTTGTTTTTAACGAGTTAACCTTATCGGCGGTGATACGGCAATTCCGCGTAAGTAACAAATTTATGATAGAGCAAAATAAACCTCCTTATTAAAAAATTTACTTACGCGGTTTTGTAGTTTCACTGACGTTATCTCGATATTGTTTTTGAAAAACATTTATTTATTTTTCATCACAGTTGCTCGTAAATAGTGTCCTAACATACTAGAAAAATCGACCGTAAATCCAAAATAATACCCGCGGGCCTTTTTTTTACCATTACGCCCTAACGTGGATAATAGCTTTTTTTTTAATATTATACGTGGACTCAAACTATCACAATATGTCAGGACCCCTATTCTTGTGCCATTCGATATGAAGTTTCATTCGAGATGAAATGTCAGTTGAATACTATTTCCTAAAAATCTCGCATAATAAACTATTGATCTCATATGTCACTAGAATCGGACTCCGAACACGTTTGACATTATCTGTGGTAAGTCACAGACAATGATGTAGTCTGCCGCTAATAAGTTAAAAATATGATCTTTTGTCTGATTTTATTTCATTTCCCCGCAATAGTGATGAGAAACATTGTATGTTACACGGGTGGTAAAGGACAACAGACTCTCGTTTGTAATTCTTTCTTTACCACCCTTAATACACAATGTACTATAGCTTCTTGCGGCGACTTCATCCACGTAGAATTATTTATTAAGCCACCCCATGTTACGGGGGATTTCGATGATCGTTATTCCCTCGGAAACTTTTTACGTTCATCCAGCTTCCCCTATATCAAATTTCATCCAAATTCGTCCAGCCGTTGCTGCGTGAACTAGTAACGAACTAACTAACACATCGCACCTTTAGAATTAAAGTGACCTAATTCACAAAATTTGGATTTCGAGTTAGGTCTCTATAATAATACATTTATGACTCGATGTCGAAAGATGAAATGTTGAATTAGGTCACTTTAATTCTAAAGCTGCGACATACTAACTTTCGCATTTTATACAATTAGTTGACTTAAAAAAGTGTTAGACATGTAGAAATATTATTAGGTGCAGTTTAAAAAAAAAAAACAATCAGGGTAAAAAAAGGTTCGTCACTTTTGGACCTTAAGGGCGTTGAAATAGAGTCGAAAAGTGACGAACCTTTTTTTACCCTGACTGTACATAGTTAAGGGCCATAGTTAAGATACGGTAACTATACCATTGTGTCTCGAAAATTAGCCATACATTCGTGGCGTTATATATGAAAAGGGACCTTATTGTCGATGGCGCTTCCGTTATTATTAACGATGCTCCTATATAAATACAACGTCGCGTGACGCAGTAAGGCGTAAGCACCATCGACAATATGGTCCTTTTTCTTAGACAACGCCAGATTTACATATATACTGCCCTCATAGCCCAATAGCGAACGAAGCAAATTCTACAGGGTGAAATCAAAGCCGTGAATCAAATGATCACCTCTGTAAACAAGCTACGAATATGAACAACTTTCATTATGGGACCAACTCTGAAACACGCAAAAATATACGCTGCTTCATTCATACATTTTGGTCGAGTACCACCATTTGTCGTTAATTTTCGTGACGCACTGATAAAGTTACAGTGTCTTAATGTTGGTCCTTAATTATGTTGTTTTTTAAACCGCCCGTTAAAAGGTTACTCTAAACTAATTCTTAAATGTCAGAAACAGCACAATAACTAACAAAATACCACGAGTCAAGCATTAATCATAGTAATCATGCATGCAAAATCAGCAGAACTCCTAAGTGATATCTAAGGTTACACCATAGTTTATATTACTTAACATTTTCAACGTTATAAACAAGTATATCGTAAGGTTGAAAAAGTAAACCTCTTCTTCAACCACCATCGAACATGAAAAGCCATTCTGAAGTCGTAGATAATAGAGTTGAAGAGAAAGCAAACGAGAACTAAGAAATTACACTGTTTGTACGTGGGCTAATAGGCTGTATTAGTTGTTACAACTTGCCAAGTTCCAGGCACTAAAAATAAAAAGAGACCTATACTGCTACGGAAAAAAGGCACATCTACTGTATGAATTATATTGCAATTCCATTTATCATAACCCTAAATTGACAAGATTTCATATTTTCAACACTTTAATTTTATTCGTTTTATAGATATTGTTTGGAAGGAGAAAGACACTAATAGTTTTAAATTTTCTCTAGAATGAATAATTAATTTATTATTAATTTATTAAGATGTACTTATTCTAAAAGGGCGTAACTTCATTTCTACGACACAATGGACATATTACGTTAGTCCAATCTGTATATAAAAAAGTATCATGTCAACCGATAAAGGGCCACTTGCACGAAAAGTTTAACCCTGGGTTAAGACACTAACTCGAGTTAAAATGACAGTTTTCGTATGAATCTGACGTCTACTAACTCGAGTTAGTGCCTTAACCCAGGGTTAAATTCTGCGTGCAAATGGCCCTAAGTCTCTATCCATCTGTCAATAGTGTCAATGTCTAATTTGAAGTATGACAGCTTTTTTTTCTCGTGAAAAAGGCAATGGTATTATATCTATTCAGGCATAGTATTGGTAAAACTCGATATTTTTATTAACTTACTTGTAATTTTGAAAATAAAGAAAAATAAATCTAAATAAATATTTTGCCGAGTTCAGGAGGTAAAACCCTTTCGATTCGTATAGTAATTTGCAGGTGTCACCAAAATGAAATGTTGTCAATTATTTGCACTTCTGCCTTTTCTTTGTACGAGGGTATTATAGGAGTCACATTGTTGTTTTTACTGCCTGGAACTTAATAAGGCCTCAAAGCGGAATACAGGTTTGCTAATCCTTTGCCAACCTTGAGTATTGCATCCTCTATGTTAAACACAAGTTGGTGCGCGACCTTCCCAGTTGGTGAAAGACGTTGGGGGAGGCAGGGTGATTGCGTGTGCTTCCCTTCCCGCTACACAGATAGCTACAATCCATTTACATAGGTGAAGTGAATACTCAAGACATTTTATTTTGTCGCGTAAGTTCGTAGTTATCTTGTTTTCTCAGTTAATTTATGATACAGAAGCAATTTTTTTTTTAATTTTGGTCTGATCAGCCGTTGACAAATGATGATGAATTCTAGGATGAAGCTCGCTGGTTCAGTAGAAGCATTTTCACTGTTGATTCAAAGACAGGACCCAGAGCCTCAGGAAATGCAGACGAAGGAACCGAATTGCATTCTTTAGCAGTTCGCAATAAAAAAAGAAGCAGCGAAACGCTTTCTGCAGCATAAGGGTGAAGCCGTTCCCTCCGCCTGGAGATCCGAAGGTGGAAAAAAACTGAGAAGAGTCATGTCCCCGTGGATTCCATTTCAAGGAAAGCTATTTCCAAAAATAAATACGAATTTATCCGACAAAATACAATGTCCTTTGATAATTCACCACATACGTACGATTGGGGACCAATTATCGGACTATATTATTTACCAACATTGTGAACATAAGATTATCGCGTCATAAATTCTACAATATCCACTGCCCACCCCAAGCGCCATTTTACACGTTCACTGTCCGGTTGCCCCCAATGTGGGGTCATGAACCTTTTCAGGAGTCCGTGCTGCCACTATGGGGTCACATCCTCACAGTGAATGGACATAAAACTGTCAATTGGACTTGTGACATTGTCAGATCGTTTTGTATGGGGCAGGGATCGGAACCGGTTTAAAAATACCGTGTAATATTTCTCGTGAACCGTTAAAATTTTCGTTAATTTATAAACCGGTATACTTCAGTAACGTTTTCATAAAGAACGAAATCATTTCGGTTATCGTTATTCAAGAGGAACGAAAATAAAACGTCAAAATGTGTAACTTCATTGAACTGGTAAATAAGATGACATACTTTGACAATTTACTTTATCTACTTTCATATCGTTAAGTTGGAATTATAAACATCAAAACGAATTTATATTGGCATACTTTATAAACACAATACCGGAAAAAAAAACCACTTTATAACATTATTTCTCTAACAAAATAATGTTATAAAGTATTTTTTTACCATTACGATACAAGCTAATCCAAAAAGTTAATGTCACCAACGAGGTTTTATACCAATATTTTTTTTATAATGGAATGCACATGCGGTTCGCGGCATTTTTGCAGCATTACATTTTTTTTTATCTTTTTATCTTTTATCTTTTTCATTCCAATTTTTACTTGTCTGTGACAGCGCCCATTTTAACGCATACGCGGTGATATGCTAGGTTTTGGCGCCATTAATTGAATACGTTTTGTTTTAATGTATGAGAGTAGATAAAGTAGTGTATGAGACTGCACATAACTAGGTATTAAAACAATCGTATGATACTATTAAAAACCTCGCCTGGCGGCTCGGTTCTTAAACACACACTCGTGTTTTAATACCCCTCATTATACAACAATTTCATAAACTACTATATCTAAATAGTCTCTTCAACCTATATGCACTTCTATCGTATGACGTTATGATACACCTATTTGTTGTGATTATCTAAGTCATAAATGCCATTATGTCTGATTGACATCGACACCCAGTTAGGCATCAAATGCATTAAATAAATAAATCGTTGTATCTGTCGTAGAAAGCCGGTTAATTTTGTTCAACCGAACCGAACCGCCGACCGAAGCCAAGAACACTATTCATTTCAATTTGGGGTGTAGAGCCAAAAGCGGTTTGAATAAAAATACCGGTATCCGATCACTGGTATGGGGACAGTGAACGTGTTAAATTTAAAAAGGTAGCAATAGAATGAATAGCCTACTTACCTATGATCCAACTTGCAAGCCGTCCGCCGGGCGTTCCGGAGACGAACCCAGCCTGGGGCCCCCGTATAGGAGCCACTGTGGGGTTTATCAGAACTACGGACCAAACAGACAGTGGTGACGAGTGTTATGGATTGACAGACAGCCTTAAGGACAGTAACTGGCCGAGTCACTTGTTCGTAAGTGACAGGACAAATTGAAACTGACCTATTGTTGGTTTTGAGACAAACTAGCCAAAAGGTCATATCCGCAACATCAGAAGAGGAATTGCAGATGAGCTGCCGACCTTTTAGAACTGGATTGGACTGGTCTTGATTTTATAATTGTGTTAAACGCTGTCATATTTGAAAGGTTATAAGGCCCAGGTAGAATTTAAGGCACCGTCATCGTCATATATTTTGAAAGTCTAGAATAGAAAAGATACAAGATTTTTAGGCGGCTTCTTATCAAATCCATAAAACTCTTAAAGGAATTGTGCAGGAGGGGAAGAGATAGCTATAGAGTTAGCTTACAACTATATGAGGGCAGAAACAAATATGAGCTAGATACTCTAGTAGTCTTATTTATGGTCTAAATTATGTACAAAAAGGTTACTGCATATTTATATTTAGGTAAAAACACAATGCAATAACCTTTTTTTCTATTACAACCCTTTTATGAAAGTAAAATAGCGGAAGATAGGTGACTAGCCTTCAGCGCACGGAACTCATAACTCAGGTCCGGTGGACCTAATTCACTCAGTCGCAATCCGATTGGCATTCGCGTCGGACGCGTGCGTCATTGCGATTCATTTGTGATTTTAGGCACGACAACGCCTTCATGTGCTTTTACTGGTTGAACACATCATTAACGAAGAAAGAGCGACTCATACTACACTCGTAATAACATACATACATACATACATTAAATCACGCCTGTTTCTCAGAGGGGTAGGCAGAGACCACTTCTTTCCACTTGCTACGATCTTGACAAATTTCTTTCGCTTCTTCCACATTCATACATCGAGTCATGCACGCACGTCGGTTTCGGGTACTTAAGATTCGGCCCTTTTCCAGTATTTCACCGATTTGACTCGAAAAAGTACGCCTAGGGCGGCCCCTTCCGACCCGTCCACTTACTATCGATCTGTATATCTCTTTCGTCAATCTTCTTTCATCCATCCTTTCCAAATGACCGAACCATCGAAGTATGCCCTTCTCAATCTTAGTCAATACATCTTCTTTTATTCCACATTTATCTCTGACTTTTTCATTCCTAACTCTATCAATCAGTTTCACACCACACATACTACGCAAAGAGCGCATTTCAACGGCATTTACACGACTTTTATGCTTGTCCTGCCACAATAATAATAATAACATGACATGTTGTTATCAAATATGTACATGCATACATACATACCTTCACGCCTGTCTCCCAATGGGGTAGGCAGAGATTATGGAACACCAGGTGCACCGATCTAAACATACAACTTTCGATTCCTCTACATTCATCAATCTCTTCATGAACGTACGTGCATCAAATATATGTCTCGATTTGTTTCATTCATATTGTTCGCGCAAGCGTTCTCCATTTTGCAGAACGGGACATAAATATACAATACGTAAGTGCGCGACCAGTTAAGCTAGACAGCCACGTGCCATTGCTACCAACCCTACTAAGCGAACCAAATGACCTCGCCGAATGTTGCCGAATCTACACGAGTAACAGCGGCTATACTTCGTCTTGCTCGCGCGCCACCTTTTCGCGACATTCTGTCTCTTGCTTTATGTATGGGTGTCTAGTATTAACTTAGTTTGTGTAAGTAAATGTATTTCGAGATCCATTATTCGAGTGCGGAATATAACGTCACTTATCTTCCACTATTTTACTTGTATCAAAGTTACAACCTAATCTACAACTGTGCCTATACTAGAAGTACCAAAGTACATACGAAAGAGGAAATCGTCATTGCTTTGAAAAAACCTCGTATCTTATATTTCGTGGCATGATTTTAGACTTAAACGTGAAAAGAATAAAGTTCAAACTCATACATCTCGAAATATCAGATACGAGATTTTTTCAAAGTAGTAACGTTATATTAGGTATAAAGCAAGGACAACGAGATACAGATTAATCAATATCTCGAGCAATAGTAAAAGGTTTCCGATTATGAATACATTCAGAGCATCTCGTTGGCTTTACTTTAGTCATATAAGGAGTTCGATAATACGATGGGGACAAAAATAATTCAACAGTTTACGAGGCAAAACATAACCACAAAAAACTACGAAATGAAATGAAAATTAATAATGAAAATATTCGTACTAAAGTGGCTTATGACATGATAACATCTTCAAGTGAACGAGAGAGGATACGCTAACTGGGCTTCTATTCTAGACGGTAAATCTTTATTGCCTTTAACATGATATCGTATTGTCAACGTTACGATAGCTCTTATTTAGTTGAACGTAAAGGCGGTTGCGTTAAAAACAAAACGATAACATGCCAAAGGCAAAATCTTTTTATCCAGTAGAATAGACGCCTAGATCGATGTTATTTTTAAAAATCAACTTCTAACTTGATCATTCAACCAGATTGCTATATGCAGGGTGGAAAAAACGAACGCCACATGGACGGTAACTAACTTAAGTGTTGGAAACAGCAAGTTCTAGGCAAAGGAGACTTAACTACTTTTATAAAAAAAAAAAAACGGGAACCGAGCTCATGGAATATGACAAAACAATAAAGTCGTATTATATGATACAGATCGAAAGGGTCATTTATAGAGATCTTAGTCCTCAGGGTTGGCAACGCATTTGCAGTCTTAGGATTGCTCTGCAGTCTTGTGAATGCGAATGTCTATGGGTCACAGTTTCCGCTTACCATCAGGTGGCCTGTGTGCTCGTTTGCCATCTCTATGCCATAAAAAAAAAAAAAAATCATTTTTGTCTACAACACACTTTTAAATGAAATAAAGACCGTCAAAAATCGCTGCTTTATTATTTTATCATATTATACCAGCTCAATTCCCGGTATGGGCAGAAGAATTTTAACAAATCCATGAAAAGTTTTTTTTTCCAAAATAAAAGTCTCCTTTGTGTAGAACTTGCTATTTCCAATATTGAAGGTAGTTGCCGTTCACGTGGCATTCGTTTTTTCCACCTAGTCACAACAGCGGCAGAAAAAAAACTGTCAGCTGTATACAGCAATCGATTGAAAGCAGTTTATAAGAGATAGGAACAAACACTGACCGGAGGAGACGGAGGGGTTGCTGGAGCATCGGTACAGTGTCCTCATATCATCGCTTCTGTCAGTAGACGAGGCTACGTTCGAGTCAGACTTTGAATGGGAACGCGCTATGGCAAAACCGTTTTTAGTCAACACTTCGAACACTCTAAAGGATCTATCGAAACAGTTCTTGTGTCTCATATTCTTCCTTTCCGTTTGCGAGTGCGTGGACACTTTACACGAGTCACTGAAAAGGCTTATTTCCTTGACAAGTTCTTGCCGTGACTTTAACGACCGCTTTTTCTGGTAACTAGGTAATTTTTCGGCGGAGATTGGCACTTTCAACTCAGCTTTACTTATGTGGACACTTTTTGCTAGATCAAATAAGCTACTTATAGCAGTGGACACCGCGTTTTCTGCTGATAACCTTCTCGACCAGTTCTGAATCGATATCGACCTTTCCTTAGTAAGTAATAGTTCGGCTTCGCGCCAGTCTATTCTCTTATACGATGTTTGCGCTTCAATTGAATTATTGTTATACGAGTCTGTCATTGACGTTTTATACTTAATTTGTAAGTTATCGGTATTTGGTTCTGTTTGTACTTCAAAATTAGTCAAGTGGTTACACATTTTATATGCGCTGAGTGCCTTGTCTAGAACATCAGGCATGGCATGTAACAAGATACTTGTATTGACAGCGATTTGAACAGCCGTCTTTAAGCGTTCATGGTTATCATCAGGCAAACTAGGAGGATCAAATTGCGTCACTTCATCAAACATAGCTCTGTGCAGGTTCTGACTTGACTCTTCATCATAAATTTTCCCTAAAAGGCTAAGTCCGGGGGCGAAACTGGATTTTTTTATAATCTTCTCGTGCCGTTTTCTCAATTTTATATATAAACCATTTATGTCTTTGTAAATTCCCGGTATGTTTTTAGACAGTAGCATCAAATTTTCTAGTAAGAGAAGTATGAATTTCTCGTCTATAACTTTTGGTGGAGTATTTGAGAATACTGGTAAAGAATTGTCTGTGTTCCTGCGGGGTCGGTCTTGCGCGCGGACGCGGGATTTAACAGCGTCGTTCAACTCTTTGAGACGCAACTTTCTGGTCTCGCTTAAATTAGCTTCTTGGACGCCTTTCCTAAGTGATGAAAGTATGTAGCACTGGGCATCGTCGTAGCCATTCAAAGACGTCTTTGAGGAGGATAGAACTCTAGAATTATTGCTACTCCGGAATGAGATGTCAAAAGAGTTTTGACTGTCATCGGAGATTCGACGATTGGCCTTCGATGTAGCTTCACTAGTACTTAAGTACGGTTTCAGGTCCATTTTATCCGTAGGATAGTTGGGATCGTTATCTATGAAACGATTATTGCTATTGATTAAATTATTCATACTAATGTTGTCTTGTGTAGATACACTAACGGGTAAGTGCACTGCCCACGGTTTACCTTGCATCGCTTTAGTTTGATGATTAGAAAATTTCAAATTCAAATTCTTTCTCTTACCTTCTCCAAAATCAGAAGGTTTTTCTTTCAACTTAATCGTTATAGATAACATCCCTTTTGAAGCGCAGTCGTTTATCAGCGCAATGTGATCCAGATCATACTTACATAAATCTATAACAACTGAATTCTCCTCTTTATTTTCAAAAATAAGATCACGAGTTTCAAAATCTTTTTTAGCTTTTACCTCTTCATTCACATTTTGGGTTTTTTTTTCGTCAAACTTTATGTTCTTTACATTTTGCTGCGTATTGGCGTCTATTTTCTGTACTTTATTAAACATTGATGTAAGTTTATCAAGAATTTCTTTCAAGTACAGTTGTCCCGGATCGATGCTTGTATTTTTATTTTGATCGTCCCCATCAAATGAAGGTTTGTCAACCTTATCGTAAGTAGTAGTAGTGATACTCTTGGATACTTTTTTTTGCACAGCTTCTGCTTGTACATCACCAATGGGGAGGCCGTCGCCCATGTTTCTGAAGGGTTTGGAAGCATCACTCGATTGGGAAGTGCTTGTCTCACTTCTGCTGGTTTTTTGAAGTAGCATATCTAGATACACTTTCAGGAACTCCTTAGCCATTTCAGGTGGTAGATCAGTATCACTGATCAGGCGATTAATCGTCTCCTGTATCTTCGGTATTTCTGTAGAAGAGTCTGATATTTCACGATTACTACTTTTGTTCAGCACAGTTTTTTTTGGATTTGTATCAAGATTCTGAATCAATGTTTTCGTAATCTTTATATCTTCGTTCGTGGTTTGCGCGCTTCTTACCGTTTCACATATATACACGGTGTTTTTTAAGAGCCTTTCTAGTTCTTGTATGCGGCGTTCTTTCTCAAAACTTTCCGTGTCCGGATTTTCTGCTGTTTTGAGCACAAGTGGTTTCTCATCTGTGTTAATGTTTGGTGCCGGTTTAGGTAAATTACTCTGTGGTGTTTTTTCCTTAGGGGTATGTTTGATATAATTTTCAAACACCTGAGTTTCTTTGGTTGAACTATGAATGTATTCACTCGAGAGCTGTTCATCCTTAGTAAAGCAATGGTTGGATTGTTTTTCAACGTATCGTGATTCTTTTAGAGTGTCTCTCATTGATGAGCTTTCCGTATTCTTCAACCAGTACTCTAGTAGAGATTTGAATAAGAATTTAACAGGTTGTGATCTACACTGACTTAACTGAACAGCGTACAATTCTTTCACAGCCTGATGTACGTAGAACTTGACTTCCCCAAAAGCGTTGTGGTCTATGGTACTGCTCATATCAATATTAGGGTGGCTCGATTGAAAATCAAACAAAGATATCAATAGTTTTTCAGTAATCATATCGTAATCTGAAGAAGACATTATATCTTGAACAGACTTATTGTCTCTACTTAGAATGTCTTGTACTGACTTGTCCATTTTGAGTGGGGCGTCTTCATTCCCAATCACGTCATTTTTCAACAAGTCGCAAATAATACTTCTGTCATTACCAGATTCCATTTTATTTTTAGAGCCTAATTTGTATCGCCCGAGCAACATGCATTTGCTGAGCGGCCTCTTCAAGAGGGGTTCGGCTGAGTTGTTTCTGTACTTAGTAACATTGGTAGACTTTCTACTCCTCCTCATCATCCATTCTTGTTCTTCTATCAAAATAGGAGAGCGTTTTTTACGCCCGAAGAAAAACATCGCCGCATGCGTATTATCACCAAAGAACATAGGAGATTTTTCTTTGCAGTACGATTGGAGACTTATCAGAGGATTCCTCGTTACGCTTAAGTGACTCAGTTTGCTTCTTAGGGATGAGTTTATGGTAAACTCTCCTAGTAAGGACGAATCAATCGTAGCGTTATTACTACCAGCCGTGGGAGAACTAAGTGGAGGCTTTGTTTCCTTTTTCCTGTAAGCGTTTAGATTAATTTCCGGAGCTTTTGGCGTGTCATCTTTATGGACGCTGCGTATCTGACTATCATCGTTAGAGCGATACGGAGAGTCATTTTGCAGTTTATTGTTTTCAATTCTTTTCTTTATGCAACACATGGAGCACAGGCTGCCGGGTTTGATGACGTTCTCGAATTCATCGAGCAAGTCGTTCGGGGGGAAGACCTCGCTGCTTTTATTTGTGAACCAGTTTTTGAGGGTATCGTGGGAGGGGTCGCCGAGGGAGCCGCGCCGCGGCCGCAGGCGGAACGTGGGGGAGCTGGCCAGCGGGAGGGGGGGGCCCGGGAAGGTGGACATGCTTGAAAAACTTTGAGAACTCGATTGCGATATACCTATAGGAAAAATATTCATTGGAATGTTGACGTTATAATTTTCAATAAAATCGTACTTTTTATTGTAACACGTTCGGCCGTTTTCCCGTTCTGTAGTAAAAACTCTCTACAAACAGAGAACACTAGGGGGTTGTTGGCGCTGGCTGTGTTAATACTTAATGTTAGTTAGTTCCGGAAATATGAATTATGTATTGTAATCTTCACTAAGATCTTTTTGTTAATATCAAACAAAAGGTAATCGTAAAACTGCCCTCGTTCTTCAAACAGGACAGTGAGTTGAAAGGTTAAGGTTAAGGTAAGTCTTAACGCAGAAAAAAAGATCGCAAAGTAGATAACAGACGGTCAAATCATATTTCTTGAACTATACCAGGTCAGTTCACAGAAAAGCCGACTGTGATTTCGTTAGGCCGCGTCCACATACAACAGTAAGTAACTTGTAATTGATCGTCCACGTCAACAGTCGGTTTGCATTGCTTCGCTAATGTGAACGCGACCCTTTTTTCCCCTAAACCTAATTCCTAGAAAATATCAAAGCACGCAAAAACTAACTAGCAAAAACAAGGTTTTAGTCCGTTTGCCGAAGCATGCTTTGTCAGAACTATCAAAGTTCAACCTAAAAACTCTGAAAATGGTCAAAGTTGCATTTCGTCGGTGCAACTGCAAACCGCGTAAGTAACGTTTAATAAGGAGCCAAATGCACCTTACTATATAAGTCCATAAGGTGCATTTTGCTTCTTAATACATTTGTTATTTACGCGGTTTAGCAGTATCAACGATGAATTCTAATAATTTAAAACCTTAACCACGTCCACATGCCTCTCGCCTGTCTTAGGGAAATTTACGAATTTCCTTCAGATTTAATGCATACGCGTCTTTATTAACAACCTTTTAAGATCGAACCTGATTTAGCTATTAAATTGGAGACCTTTGGTTAAGTATGGGCGTTACATGGTTAAGGGCAATGTCCACATTAAGCTAAACCATAAACCATATTGCCTTTGATCATCATCGCTCATCGTATATGCCGTAATATGACGGCCGCTATAATATTATTTGACATTACGGTGTCAATCACCGCCCTCTAGGAAACCGCGCCATTTTGTTTACAACGTTCTTTGTGACGTCATTCACCGCTGTATTACGGCCGCTATATGACGGCACCGCTATATCCTAGGAAACTAGAGCTTAATAGCAGCCAAGTTAAAAATAATACGATCACGTCAAAAGCAGTATAGCTTTACCCTGTAGAGTAGCCCAGATGCAACAAGCATCTGTACCTTACATCAAAAGCCTTTATCATTCATTAAGATAGTATGAAGAGACTATATCTCTAAAGGGACATCACCAATCTTACACCCGAAAACTTATCCATTTCAAGTAAACATATAACACGTTCAGATTAAAACCTATGAACAATAAATTAGGATTTGTTACATCATTTTCACCAAAAGCATTTTTTAATAATAGCGTATTTTCACATTGTGTTTTTTTACAGCAGCGAATTTTCTTATTAGTTTTTCTTCATGTAGCGTTTTCCACATAGCGTTATTTAATGTTCGTGTTTATAGTATTTTATCAACAAGTTTTTAGAGTTGTAGATAATTCTGTAACCTACTGTGTACCTACCCCCTGGGATGATGATGATGATGATGATGATTACCCCCTGGGAACAAAAGATTATTTTTTCCCATTTCAAAAATCTAATTTGACAGAGTCAACGGAGCTGCATGTGGCGGAACTCCTATTTCTGGAACCTAATCTAACCTACCAAAATTGCTATAGGGAAAATTTGAGATTGGGAAAAATTGGGAACAGAAAAAAATGCGAATAGTGAAAATCACCGAACATTATGTAACGCTATATAAAAAAATAGCTAAATTAAAAAAGAAAAACGTTTAAGAAAATAATGCACTGTGAAAATTTACTAAAATGAAAAAAATATTTTTGTGAAAAAGATGTAACAAACCCAAAATAGTTACAATATGTACTTACGAGACGAGGTGTCCGTGGGTGGTAGCTCGTCCAACGGGGCGTGGATCTTCGGGACGGGCTCCCGCGCGCCGAAGGTCAGGAGATGCTGGCGGTACAGGCTGAAAGGTTAAAACCTTTAAATATAAAACTCTTCTGACTGAGGGAGAACACACCACCTGAAGCTACGGTTTTGAAATTTGATGGGATTGTTTCTTGAGTACCGTAAAACGGGTTGAGTAGGGACACCACCTTAATTAAAGTCTCCTGTACAATAACTTTGCTATGGCCCCCTAAGCTAAATCCTACTACAGCTGTCATGAACGTTGATTTGTGGTCCATTTCAAAATAAAAATGCTTGAGCTCGTCAATTTCATGATGAGATGCCATTTGTAACTTATACAAAACTCAACCTTATTGTTTTAGAATGTCAGATCGACTTTGGACCCAAGGTGGGTCTAATATTTCTACTGACCGAGCCTTGAGCACGTTGAGCCACGTCCGGAACACCTCCGGCGTCTTCGCGCGCAGGTGGTAAATGAACTCCCCTACTCATTTCGGCGACTATACGCATCATTGTAGTATTACCGAGGATATCTCACGTTAAATCCAACAGTGACACTAAATTACGAAAAAAACTTTCTGAATTGTGACGTTATTACAGTAAAAAAAAACCTTGTAAGAGTTCCTTTTTTGCAGTGTCACTGTTGTTTTTAACCCGCGTATATAATCCAACTCACCGGTGCGCCTTGAGCACGTTGAGCCACGTCCGCAACACCATCTACTCATCTACTCATTTCAGCGACTATACGCATCATTGTAGTATAAATACAACAGTGACACTAAACTACGAAAACAAGTATTTGAATTGTGACGTTATTGCAGTCAAAAAAAACCTTGTATGACTTCCTTTTTTGCATAGTGTCACTGTTGATTTTAACCTGCGTATGTAATCCAACTCACCGGTGCGCCTTGAGCACGTTGAGCCACGTCCGGAACACCTCCGGCGTCTTCGCGCGCAGGTGGTAGATGAACTCATCTACTAATTTGGGGACTATACGCATCATTGTAGTATAAATACAACAGTGACACTTTTTGAATTGTGACGTTATTACAGTAAAAAAAACTTTTACGAGTTCCTTTTTTGCATAGTGTCACTGTTGTTTTTAACCCGCGTATGTAATCCAACTCACCAGTGCGCCTTGAGCACGTTGAGCCACGTCCGGAACACCACCGGCGTCTTCGCGCGCAGGTGGTAGATGAACTCATCTACTCATTTCAGCGACTATACGCATCATATTGTAGTATAAATACAACAGTGACACTTTTTGAATTGTGACGTTATTGCAATCAACAAAAACCTTGTAAGAGTTCCTTTTTTGCATAGTGTCACTGTTGATTTTAACGTATTTAACCCGCGTATGTAATCCAACTCACCGGTGCGCCTTGAGCACGTTGAGCCACGTCCGGAATACCTCCGGCGTCTTCGCGCGCAGGTGGTATATGAACTCGTCGGCGTCGATGTCGATGCGGCGCCTGCGCGGCTTGGCCGAGATCACCGAGAGCCCCACGTCCAGCGAGCCGTGCAGCCGGCCGCGGGCCACGTCGCTGGGGGAGCGCGCGTAGACTAAGATGCCACCGTCTACTACGAAGAAGCGCTGGAAAACGAAGAGGAATAGTACATTATTGCCTAGGCAGTGAAGCAGGCAGTTGCCGTACCTGCCGAGGCATATATAGTGCTTTTCTCAAAAATCGCAAGAAAAAAATTGTGTTGGAGTAAATTAAACAAGCAAGCTTCACATAACAAAAAACTATTACTCTTTACCGCCTTTATGTTTATGACAAGGAGAAACGCAAGCTTTTTTTTAATACTACTCAAGCTATTCGAGCGAGACACAGATAAAAAAGTTATGTTCCGAACAAAATTTGGATGTATAAGATTTGTGCCCTCATTTCATTAAGGCCGTTTTCACTTTTTAAAAAGTTAGATACTAGATAGTAATGAAATTTGTATGCAACATTGCGTGCTTGTGTAGCGGGCACGCAATGTTTTTTTTTTAATTTGAGATCTGTCAGTAAACTATGTACTTCGCATCCCAATATATAGATAGTAATGTCATTTTTGAGAAAATTGTTTTTATGTACTGGATACATGATATCTTATCTTATCTTAGACTTGGGCCCTTTCGGATACACTTCGTACCCATTAGGATCTTTTGTGCAACTCAGCTGTTGGAATATGCAGGTTTTTCACGATGATCAGTTCAACCGTTTAAGACTGCACCGAGCAAACGTCGAGCGTCCAGTGGCGCCCTCAATATCCTTAAAATCAGACGATACGTTATTGTAGCGCAAATAAAAACACAATTTATGGGATACGTAACAAACTTTAATAACAATTACCCTTTAAGTAGTCAGCTTAACGGGAAAAGGTGACCACTTTTGTCCGTTAAGTCGATAACTCGAAGGTGAATTGTTATTAAACTATGTGATATACCCTATAAGTTGTGTTTTCATTTGTAGTACAAAAACCTACCGTCCAATTTCAAGAAAATAATTTAGTTTATTAGGAAACACGTTCCGGCGTACGCTCGTGTCGATCCCAATTCTAACAACTGACGTTTGTAAGTGGTGACCTTACCTTGTGCCATCCCTTGAGCGGCCATTTTCGTTTCTTGTGGAGGTACCCGTTGAAGACTTCGGGGCGCCGCTCGAAGCGCTGGCCGTCCTTCAACCCCTCCAGCACCTCCCACTCGCTCCCGCGCCGCCGGCTCCACATAAACGGGTAGAATAAAGTTGGTTTATGGTATCGCGGCCTTTCCGTGTACATAGCGCAGTTTACATGATACCCAGTGATGTATCAGCGTGTTAACTTGGCAATGTATAACGAACTGTCGCATGTCACGTGTCATTGTCAAGATGGTGAAATAATATAGGTACTCTTATCGCTCATTGAATACAAAACGGACACATTCCAAAATAATTTGCTCTTCCATTAAAAATCGTATTCCAATCTCTTCTAATTTTAAAATGCAACACTGACTCATTTTGGATTGTGTCCGTTTTGTATTTAATGAACGTTATGTCTTTAAAACCATTATGCTCAGTAAAATCATATTGCTTTTGACTTCACATAACGTTGCTATACTAAAGGGCCACAAATCAAAATGTGTTTGTTTTGCATTTAAGTTCGGAATACTTTAAGTACTTTTATACTTTAAGTTTTAAATCAAACAATATCTGTTTTTGTTTTGAGGCGCTTTTGTATTTAAGCAGCGATAAGTTTCGAACATCACACCAATATTGATTCATACCGGGATTCAAATCCAGAACTGCTGGTACTAAGGTCGCCGTCAATAGAACTTGCAAAAGATGTAAACAAACCCAAAGAACCAATTCACTATGATTACTCGACAATCACGTACTTTTAAAGATCAAGAGGTCTTTGCAATGATTTATACATTAGATCATTATTTTCATATTGAGTTTAAGATGAAATAACTACTCATTATACGTTATTTTTAATAAAAACACGCGTGGTGAATATTTGAGGTTATGTGTCAAACAGTACTAATTTGTTTACATCGTTCACAAGTTGTATTATAAATAAATAATAAAATAAATATCAGCGGACAATGTCACACCAATTGACCTAGTCCCAAACTAAGCTCAAGGCTTGTATTATGGGTACTAGACAACGATATACACTCGCGGTCAAATAATTCGGGTCAGAGTGTGTTTTTCATACAAACGAGGCTATTTCGAAGCCTTGGTCCCTAGCCAGGGGTTGTTTTGAGTGAGGTTTAATGGTGGATACTCCAAGGTTCAATAGAGGAGGTCAAAAGTTCTTAAGATACCTAACTGATAGCACAATCAGTTGACCCCACAGCGAGAGAGTTTGGGTCAGCATTTGGATTTCCTTACATTTTATTGTCATTTTAGATGTTTTTCTGAAGATGCACAATTCCGGCGTTAGCCGCAGATTCAATCAGTTGGGTGTCCTAGGCACTCTGGAAGTTCTGTATCGATGCTCGGGGTATCCATCATCAGATTTCACTACAAGCGTCCCCTGGCGAGGAGCCTTATAGCCTCGTTTGTATGAAAAACGCACTCTGCACCCGAATTATATGACCGCGAGTGTAAATACTTATATAGAGAATATATACTCAAATATATAGAAAACATCCATGACTCAGGAACAAGTATTCGCGCTCATCACACAAATATCTGCCATTACCGGGATTTGAACCCAGGACCGCTAGCTTCGTAGGCAGGGTCACTACCAACTAGGCCAGCGCGTCGTCAACTTTACGGCGAATTTAGTATAGTGTTGAGTAGGTGTGGATGGTTACCTGCGCGTCTTGCCGCTGCGGGGCGGCGGCGGCGCGGGGCGGCGTTCGCCGCTGTCGGCGGACAGCGAGGCGGTCTCGCCGGAGCAGTCCGAGT